>ML111711.1:16682-49589 GCA_003697995.1 Taxidea taxus jeffersonii | reverse complement strand
TTGTTAGATTAGATTCAGGAAAATCGAATCTTCTGATTTTGATCTTTCCTCAAAGTCTTTTCCCAGAAAAAGCTGAACACGTACTCTAATCAGAGAAAAAGGAAATGTGAGCTACGTGTTTCTTTGGTGTCACAGAAGTGAATGTAAATTAGTTACTTTGACTTTATTTGGGCTTTCTAGTGGCTCTGTTGTATTGAATTCCTTCTGTTTGAAAAGGCCATTATTTAACTCATGTTTTGAAGTTTACAGTTATTGAGAACATTTATTTGATAAGGCTGTACTACCCTGGTAATAGGTATGTTTGTTTAGATCTCAGAAACTAATAAACTTTTATAATAAATATTTGTAAATAGATTATTGCTGCTACCACTAACAGAATGTAAATAGGAGACTAAAGATTTAATTAGATTCACCTCTACTATGAGTGCACAGGACAGCCCTGTGGCTTATATTTTGGCAGCTGTGTGATCTTTTCCTGATGATTTCATCAAGATACTCAACTACCCTGTACCAAGTTATTAAATAGCATAATTTTTTAAAAGTAAGCTAAAGAATGTGTCTCCAATTTAGAATTTCTTTTCTCTATTTTTTAGTATCTATACGTATACAGGGCATTAATCCCCATGACACTGGTTTTTGATTTTTCCTTTCCTTTCCTTTTTTTTTTAGTTTGCTGTTTCAAATTACATTTGTAGATGTTGAGGTAGCTGCTCTGAATTTCCAATTAATCTCTTCTGCTCTCAATATTTTAAAAATAGTTTATTCTCATTTTCTTTTTCAAGATCATATTCATTGATTTATTTGAGAGGAAGAGAGAGAGCTCAAGCATAAGACGGGGGAGACAGAGGGAGAAGCAGACTCCCTGCTCATCCCCGATGTGATGCAGGGCTCCATCCCAGGACCCTGGGACCACAACCTGATCCAAAGGTAGATGCCCAACCAACTGAGCCAACTAGGCGCCTCTCAGACATTTTCATTCAAATAGCTTACTGAAAGTTCCAGGTCCATTTTTAACGTAATTTTGAAAACATAAAATGGCAAATTTCATATATAATGAGTGCTTTTTATTTTTGTTATGAGAAAGCAATATATTATGTGGCCAATCTTTAGAATTGTCCAAATCCTGCTTCACTGATTCAGATAAATATAGTTTCTAAAGGAAGAATAGTTGGAAATTTCATAAATAGGAGTTTCTAGGTTTTTATGGAATGCTTTTCTTTTTAATGGAGTTGTCTCAATCTCTAACTCAAAACTCTAAACATGTAAACGAATGTGATTTTATTTGTCGTTAATATAAATTCAATATAAAAAGTTATATGCTTCAGTAGAGCATTTTCATCATATTGGCAATGTATTTTATTTATTTATTTTTTTAAGTAGGCTCCATGCTGGGAGCAGGGTAGGCTCCAATACGGGGCTTGAACTCTCAACCCTGAGATCAAGACCTGAGCTGAGGTCGAGAGTCGGACACTTCACTGACCGAGCCACCCAGGTACCCTGTGGCAATGTATTTCAAATGAAACTATTAAAACTAATTCTAAGTACGTACAACAACAAAACCATAAGGAAAAGAGTTTGCTCTCCTGATGCAGTAACATAAGACACCAAACACATCAGGTTATAAGTTGAAAGTTTACAATTTTATGCACTTCTCGTGCCCTGCCCTCCGTATCAGCCGCAGGTGGCGGTGTTGGCCTCCGGCCTGCTGGAGTGGCACGGCTTCCAGGATTTCTTTCCGCGCTGCCCACCCAGGTCCAATAGAGGAAAATTGCGGTTTTAGAGAACGATGGGGTTGGTGGCCTCTTTCTCAACTGAAAAATTGACATGTGATTTACTAGTGAAGAGTAGAGATTATATCTTTTTTTATATTGAAAATACTGAAGGAAGTTTTGCCAAATGGAAAAATGACCCACGGGTCCTCGCCATCCTGATGCAGTGACCTCAGAGCTTTTTTTTGTATTCCTGTTTTCCTGTTTTTTTTGTTAATGTGATCACAGTCTTGACACCTAGTTTTCTAATTGACTATTTTTTCATTTCATGATAATCAGACTCTATTTGTATTTAGTTTTTATTAATCACATTACTTCATATTGAGTTTATTTAAGCCATTTCCTTATTGCTGAACACTTCTTTTCAATTTTATTAGGATCAATTCCTGGGAATGGGATTATTAAGTGGAATAATAAGAACAGTTTTATGGCTCTTAATATGTTTGCCTTATTACTTTCCCAGTGAGTTACAATATTTTACAGTGGCACCATTTGAGTATATCAGTTCATTAAAAGTTTACAGCTTTGGGTAGGGGTTTTATATATATTGTTGCTAATTTAGTAAGTATAAAAGTTCAAAATTGCTCTTATTTGCTTTTGTGTGACTTTTTGGCATACTTTGTTCATTTTAGAAATAAATGTCTTAATAGTTTCTTTATACATTTGTATGAGTTATAAGTAAATACTTGGTAGAAGTATTTTCATGGCCTGTTGTCTCTTTAATTTTCATTTTATTTTTCATTTTTGTTACATTTGCTAATAAATTTTAGTAACTATTCCCCTTATATAGCTGTCAGATTTATGAATATGAATAGTTAAAATTTTTTCACCTTAAAGTATTCTTAACTGTGATAAACACCTGAAACTGATCCAGATGCTCTGAAAGGTTCAAGACTCATTGATAAATTCGTTTTCTTCTGAGAGTCTATTATTTAAGTACCAGCTGTTTTGTTTTTTTCATTATGTAGTTGTAGGCCTGAAGTTTAATGATATGATAAAGTTGTTTTGCTTGTAAGTAAAAGGTCTTCCTGAAAATGTTTCAACCTGGAACGTACCAAAGTACTTAATTTTTACACTTTAGAATTTTTTATTTCTGAATAATATTTTGTCTTAGAAGTCATCAGAGTTGGTCCTAGGATTATTTTACTTATGATTTTAAAATTTTTGAACTTTAGAATCATACAGATTTTACTCTCTGCTAATTCAAAATGATAAAATTTGAATAAGGGCTAAACTCACATTTTCCTATACTGACTAAATCTTTTCTTCTTAAATACTTGAATTAATACAAGCTATTAATCCATCATCAGAAGTGATTAATTTTGTAAAATAAAATAAAATAAAGAGTGCTTTAAATCAGGTCTTCAGTACATTTTATACTCCTGACCAGTTTGAAATTTGTATCAGACTTACAGTGGGCACTTAGAGGTTCATTTCGATAGTGAGTTGTTCTATTTCAAAGGAAGAAAGTAATTTACCTTCTGTCATTATGTATATAATAGAGAGAATGTAATTCAGAAAGCACTCTAAAATGTTGAAAAATTTAAATAGGAGGCTATAATAGATAGTTTATGTATTGAAATCATTATGATGGCCTTGTAGTCAAATCTGTAGAAGACTTGTCTTAAAACTATTTCTTTACATTATGTGTGGGCAGCCCTAGTCTGGCCTAATCATGAAGTATCATTTGTTAAATTCTTATTATGCGGTATTTGAATCAGTAATGCCTTCATATTTTCAGTTTGAGTTAAATTCTATGAACAGGAATATTTCGGATTGCTATTATAAATGGTGATACCAGCAGGAAAGCTGAAGTCAGAAATGACTCTATCTTCTTATCTATGACTCTTAAAATATATTAAGATCACTTCTTTACCTATTATTAATCAGCTTTTTGATCCAGGCAAATCACTTCAATCTTTTGGGGCCTCTGTTTTTTTATCTTTGAAACAAAGGGGTGGACTTGTCTGAGAACTTCCTAGCTCTGAAATAGTAGGCTTCTGAGTCCAAAAAAAATTTGTGTTTATTCTGTTCAGAAATTCATTCCTTGTAGCCTGAATTTTCATGTTGTTTATCAAATTCTCACCCTTCGTCTCTTTGAATATTGCATCTCTTCCATCCAGTTGTCAGATTAGATTATGTCTTGTCTTCTCATTTTGTTTTATGTATCTAATTACTCTTACATTTTCTATCTCTATCCCTCTGTGCTAGAGGTTGGGGGATTTCCTGGAATCTTTTCCGGATAATGAATTCCTTCTGCCATTTTAGTTTACTCTTTACCTATGTATTCATTTTAATAATTATTGTGTTTTTAGAAAAGTTCTGGAATATCACCTTTTCCCCAAAATGCTTCTTGTGTGTTATCTTGTTCTTTCATCAGATTTTAGTTTAAATATACATATATGTTTAAATACAGTTTCAATATGTGTTTTTTTAACTTTTACTGATAATATCTATATGGAAAATTGCATATACCATAAATGTATAGACTGATGAATTTTCAAAAAGCAGACACATGTGTAACCAGCAACCAAATCAAGAAACAGGATGTTTCTGGTTCCCCAAAAGCCCTCCAAAGTTCTCTTCCAGTCACTGCCACTGACCCTCACCCTACCAGCAAGGATGATCACTTCTAACATAGCTTATTAATTTGCTTTCATGATTTATATAAACAGCACATAATATATATGCTCTTTGATGTCTGACTTCTTTTGCTCAAGTTTACATTTAGGGGATTCTGCCATCTTGTTGCCTGTGGTTGTAAGTTACTCATTCTCATTATTGTTCAGTAATCCATTATGTGCATATACCACCCTTTATTGATTCTACTGAATGATGGGCATTTGATTAGCTTTCAGCTTTGAGTATTTTTTTAGTATTCCATTATATTTCATTCTGTCTCATTTTCGGCTTATTCTACCTCTTTTAAAAATGTCTTAGTGTTTGCTGGAGGATTTATGATATACATCTTCAGTTTATCACAAATTACCTTCATTATACCACCTCATATGTAGAAACTTTGCAATACTATGTTTCCATTTCCTACCTCCTATCTTTTGTGCCTTTTTCATACATCTTATTTAAACATGTGATATAAACCCTATAATATATTGGGCTTTTATTTTTTGTTGTTGTTGTTTGTTTTTACTTTAATACTTTAAACTGTGGTTCAGCAAATTTTTCTGTAAAAAATGCGATTATAAATATTTTAGAGTTGGCAAATATATGGTTCCTCTTGCAGCTACTCACTTATGCCACTGTAGCATGAAAGCAATGATAGACAATACATATAAATGCATGGGTGTGGTTATGTTCCAATAAAATAACATTCACCCTGATGCTGTAGCTTACTGACCCCTGCTTTAGGCTCACAGTTATCTTTAGGAGATTAAAAATTATTTTAAAAATCTTTCCTATTTTTCTATATCCTAATGTTCTTCATTTTTCTTATGTAGAACCAAATTTCTATTGCTATCGTACTGCTTCCTTCTGAGTAACTTTCTTTAATATCTTTTATTTTTTTAAAGACTTTATTTATTAAGAGAAAGAGCATGTGAGCAGGGGGCAGGGCAAAGGGAGAGGGAGAAAGAACCCCAAGCAGATTCCCCACTGAGTGTGAAGCCCAATGCAGGGCTGGATCTCAGGACCCTGAGATCATGACCTGAGCTAAAATCAAGAGTCGGACACTAACTGACTGAGCCACCCAGATGCCCCTAATATCTCTTTTAGCACAGGTCTGACAGCAATGAATTCTCTCAGCTTTTGTCTGAACAATGTTTATTTCACCTACAGTTTTGAAAGCTATTTTTGCTGGGTATGTAAATCTGGGCTGGTTAACCTTTTTTTTTTTCAGTCAGCACTTTAATGATGTCATTTAATTATCATCTGACTTGTGTAGTTTCTCTGGCTGCCTACAAGGTTTTATTTTTGGTGTTCAGCAGTTTGACTCTGATGTGTCTAGGTGTGGTTTTCTTTGTATTTACCCTTTCGGCGCCTCTGAATTTCTTGCATTTTCAGTTTGTTTTCTTTCATCAGTTCTGGAAAATTCTCAACCATTACCTTTTCAGGTATTTATTCTACTCATGCTTTCTTTTTTCGAATTACTATTATATTCAACCATTTGATATTGGCACACAGGTATTGGATGCCCTGCTCTTTCTTTACATTTATATTTCAGTTTGGGTGATTTTTAATGACCTATTTTTAAGTTCACCAATTCTTTTGTTAGTCCAGTGTGGTGATACACCTGTTGAAGAAATTCTTCATCACTGATATGTTGTTAATTCTAGCATTTTATTTTTTTCTGGTTTTTATCCTTCTATTGAAATTCCCTATGTGTTCATGCATGTAGTACATTTCCACTAGGTCCATTAACATATTAAAGTTATTTTAAACTCTTTGTCTGATAGTTCTAACATCTGGGCCATATCTTAGTCTAGTTCTCTTGATTGCTTTGTCACATAGTCTTTCCTTACTTGCGTGTGTGTGTTTCATATTTCTTGATTGAATGCCAAATATTGTGCGTAAAACAGACTGAGCTACATAGTATTTACATGTGGAAATGGGCACACATCTGCTCTGCAGCCATTAGATGGGGTGTTGGGGCACTGTAGTCAGTAGTTGAGGTAGGTTTGGTTGTGTTGTTAATCAGACTGTCCACATACCGGCCTTCTAATTGCTGCTGCTGCTTAGTTTAGTGGACGCATGGATTGTGGGAGTGGCTTTCTCAGTTATTCTCTGTATGCTCACATTTCAACAATTCCTTCCCACCTGTGCCACAGAAGGAATCTGACCCATGCTTTTTCACCTCTCTCGGAGGGAAACTGCTGTTACTTGTTACACGGTGGACTTCAAGGAAGTGTTTCTTGGTTCTCTCACCCAGCCCCACCGTCTTGGGCCTTGTGCTCCTGGACTTTGGGGGTGGGGTTCCCACAATTCTGCCCCTTCACCAGGGCTCACAGATCTCTGCTTAGTATCAGCACAGGATCCTGAACCAAGTTCATTTTTGCCCCTTCCCACAGTGGCAGGCAGCTTTTGTTTCTGCTCTGCTGTCAGAGGCAATGTGTCTTTACCTGGGCCTCTTCTCTCCCTGCAAAGTTCATGGCTTTTGCTTCACGTGAGGGGAGGGGTCATGTAGGGGGTGGGTGTCATCACTTTGTGCCACCCACAGGGTGTCTTTCAGGTCTCCTGCCCTGCCCGAGTCTTGCTTATAGATGGAGACCCATGGTAAAACTAAGAAGTGCCTTCCTTTGTGTCTGAGACTCTCCAAATTCCTAAGCTGTCACCCTTGGCCTTTAGGAATTTATTACAGTTTCAGTTGTTTTCGTCTTAACCTGCTTTTCTGATGACTGCCTCTTCTGTACTGTGCCAGGAGTGAAACAATGCAAGTTTCCCATCTCGTCAGAGGAACTTGTCTCCCATTTGAATTCATTTACTTCTCTGTTGGGCTCAAAAAGTTATCCAGCTTTTTCTCACTATTAGGATGGGACTGACACCCCTTTGAAGCTTTCTCTGTGCCAAGTGCAAGCAGAACCTTAAGTGATGCTTTTATATTTTCCCCAGCTCCTAACTCCAAATTAATGCCTTAGTAAGAACAGAACTTAGAAGCCAGATATCTTAAGTCATTAATAATCTTTTGGCTCATGGAATTGCCCATATGATCCAAAGGTGACAAATAGGGACGTCTGGGTGGCTCAGTTGGTTAGGTGTCTACCTTCGGCTCAGGTCATGATTCTGGGGTCCTGGGATCAAGCCCTGTGTCAGGCTCCCTGCTCAACAGGGTTCTTCTTCTCCTCTTACCTCTCCCCCCTCTCTGCTTGTGTGCTCTTTCATTCTCTCTCTCAAATAAATAAAATATCTTAAAAAATTAAAATAAAGGTGATGAATAGGTGTTCTGCTTTATGTAATTTAAATATGTTGTCAAATATGAGTACCTTTGCATGGGGAAACAATGTATAGCATACAGAAGTCTTGAAGACATCATCCAGGCCTTTAAGAAGTTTCACTTACTTTGTTTGTTGACTACATATAAAAAAATAAGTATCTCTCAAGACAATACATGAGTATCAATGAGTAGTATTTCCAAAAAGTGCTAGTGATGTTTAATGGAGCAATAAATAATTCTGCAAATATCCGTTAAGCTCCTCATGAGAACAGAGGAGCAAAAACACAGGATGTCCAGTGATTGGGATAGGTGCAAGAGGACAGGAGCCTTGAACAATAGATAATTTTCAAAGAGTTAAGGAGGGGAGTTCAGGGCAATAGAGTACTTTCGGCAAAGAAGGCAGTGTACAAGGCATATGCAGTGAGGAAAGAGAAGGTCTGGGTGGAGAGGAGCATTTGCATGACTCTGTGGTTGGCATTACATCATTTGGAACCTTAAAAGCCAGAAATGAGTAAAGCTTCAGGGGAGGGACTGGTTTATATGGAAGCTTTATTTTAAGGAGATTAATCTGGCAGTGATGAGTGGCAGGAACTGAAGAGGTTGAAACAGGAGACAGAGAGCCCTGCTAGAACTGAGTCTGGTGCACTCATCCAGGACTGAGATAATAAAAATCTCCAAACCAGAGTATCATCAGATAATGGATGTTCGAGTGAACAGTTTAAAGGAAAATTGACATTATTCAATTTATTTATTTATTTATTTTTAAAGATTTTATTTATTTATTTGTCAGAGAGAGAGCAGGAGTGAGCACAGGCAGACAGAGAGGCAGGCAGAGGCAGAGGGAGAAGCAGTCCCCCTGCCGAGCAAGGAGCCCGATGTGGGACTCGATCCCAGGATGTTGGGATCATGACCTGAGCCGAAGGCAGCCGCTTAACCAACTGAGCCACCCAGGTGTCCCTATTCAGTTTATTTATTAGAGAGTCAAGGGCCAGGGAGTTGGAGGACAAAATGATTAGCAGTAGCCATCAAATAGTTTATCTAAAGGGAATGAATCTGAATTTTGGTATAAGAGTAGTATTTTCTTTTCTTGGGTGTTGGGTAATTGGTGTAATTGCCTGTGCTAACGACAACCATTGTGCCTTATTCCTTTTTTAAAAATATTTTTAATTTTTAATAAACATATAATGTATTCTTAGCCCCAGGGGTACAGGTCTGTGAATGGCCAGGTTTACACACTTTACAGCACTCACCATAGCACATACCCTCCCCAATGTCCATAACCCCACCACCCTCTCCCTACACCCCTCCCTTATTCCTTTTTAATCAGTCGTGAGCTCTTCTGTGAGCAAACAGCCTCCTGGAAGGAGCCATGCCTTCTCGCTTCTCTCCAGTGTCTGCCACATAGTAGGTTTATGGAATTTCATCTACAGTTAAGGATTCGCAGCAATTATGTGAAATATTAAATATTAAATCATGCTGTGGTTGTAGGTTTATCCAAGCTCTACTGCTTTTCACCAACTATTAACTTTAGGCAAGTTAATTAGCTTTTCTGAGCCCCAGTTTCCTCATCTGTAAAGTGGGGATATTAATATCATCTACTTCATAGAACTATGAAGCCTAAATTAGGCCATTTAAGTAAAGCGTTTAGCATGACTTAGAACTTAGTAAACAGAAGCAAATGCCATATACTTGATTTATGTGTAAGAGAAGAATAAACCTCAAATTCTCATGGTTTATGAATTCATAGACTACACTTCAAACAATGCTGTATAAGACACTGTTTTGGTAGGAAGACTTGAGCTGAAACAAAGAACTCCCGACAGTACAGATGATTAAGTGGTGCACTAGGCTACTGATGCAAGTAGAAGAAGTCTTTATAGATGCTTACCTTTTGTATATTAAGCCTACTAAAGTATATTAAATCTATATAATTTACACACCCACAAACACACATGTCATTCAGGTTAGTAAACCTTTTGCACTTATATCATCTTATTTGACCCTCCCACAATCCCGTGACGCAGGAAGGATCAGTCTTCACCAACACATCGGTCATTTAGGTGAAGAGCTTGAAGTGGCTCTGAGGATGATGTGACTCGTGGAGGGCTGCATAGCCAACTTGGCAGAGCTGGGTCTCTGTCCTCTTCTGGTTCCCAAATACTGTTTATATTACATCTGGAGAAAAGTGATCTGAAGCACAGATGTTTAGTGGGAGGAATGAAACATGCTGCAATGCCAAAAAATTACTGGGCATAAAAGCAGAAAACAAGACATTTGTTTCTATTATAATATGACAGAAAATAAGGCTCTTGCGGTTGGGATTGAGCATTCACAGAAGAAATGGGGAGCCGCTTGATTTGGGTGACACTGCTCTTGGAATGCTGCATCTGGTTCTGGGCTACTCATTACCAGGCTCATGGAAACCAGCTGGACGAGGTTCAAAGCAAAGCTCCAAAATGATTAAGAGGCTGATGGCATTGATTAATAAGGAAAGATTAAAAGAATTAAATATGTATAGCTCAGCTAAGCAAAGACTAAGGAAAAACAAGCTAAATGTATGCAAATATCTGAAATGTGTAAACATTAAAAAGGAAGATTAATTATTTAGCGTGATACATGACTAATATACAGTAATAGGATGAAAATTTAAGCTGAGTATAAAGAGAAATTGCTTGATAATCGATTAAGGCAATCTGTGGCATAGCCTTTCTCTAGAGAAGCAATAGACATCTCTAGCCTTACGACTTCTAAAACTTTCCTGGAAACTGGGAATTAGATGATGTGAGAGGATTATTATTCATTTGGTCAGGTTTAATAATAGTATTGTGGTTGTACAAGAACATGTCGCTTTTTAGAATTATTCCGAAATATAAGGGTAGAATCGCAGGGCGTAAGATATTTGCTTAAAAATACTACAGCAAGGAAAAGAGGAGGGAGGAAAGAATGGGAAGGAAGAGAGGGAGGGAGAAAAAAAGATGGAAGAAAAAGAGGAGAATGAAGCAAGCAAGTCCAAGAGCTGATAGTGTTGAATGTGAGTTCATTTTACTTTTTTCTTTGCTTTTTTGTATGTTTGAAAACTTCCATAATAAAATAAAATTTAAATTATATGTTCCTGAACAAAACTCAGTAGTATATTAATCCCTGGCCTCCCTGAATAGAAAAGCCTTCCTGCCTCATAGACAGACTTCTGGTTGACCAAGGCCTGCAATGTGGGGGTATATGTCTCTGTTCACCATCTTGCTCTGGCATTGGAGATTGAACTGGGCTGAAGGACTCCACAACTTTAGATAGAAATCCAAGAAAATTATTCGATTTGTAAGCCTCTAGTGGTAGCTTCAGAAGGTAGGATTTCTAAGGCGCAAGAACAGAGGGTAGGTTTGTTGAACTATGAATAACTGACCTCTCTGGTCCCTAGTTCATGGAAAACACTGGCCATTGAACAGACGTCTGGGTGCCTGATTGGCCAAATCTTGTTCTCTTCAATGAAGAAACACTTTTCCCTTTTGTTTGTTGAGTTTGAAAGATAAGAAGAGGGGTAATTAGTAAAGTGAAAGATTTTATTATTTATTTATTTATTTGACAGACAGAGATCGCAAGCAGGCAGAGGCAGGCAGAAAGAGATGGGGAAGCAGGCTCCCCGCTGAGCAGAGATCCTGATGTGGGGCTCGATCCCAGGACCCTGAGACCATGACCTGAGCCGAAGGCAGAGGCTTTAACCCACTGAGCCCCCCAGGCGCCCCAAAGTGAAAGATTTTAAAACCTGGTAATCATCTATGAAGCTGAAGTGTAAAAAAAAAAAAGATTTTAAAAAACCATCTCTCTCCCTTAGCTTCCTCAGGCAGATCTGAATGTTTAGCGGGAAGCTTTGGGAATGTATGCCCTCACTCTGCTCTTTTGTTTGTAGAGCAATATAAATATTTCATCTGAATTTCACTGGTAGCAATCAAGCATGAACACAGACCCACTGTTTGAGGACCTGTCATGTCTGCATTTTTCCAGAGTGCACAACTAGGCCAGCACATGGCAATTGGAATGACTCTGATTCTAGCTCAGTGTACAGATGCACCCTGTAACCACTGGGGCTGTCTAAAAATGAAGCAGAGGCTGAATGGAGGACACGTTGAGTTGAGTCCATCCCATGACC
Organism: Taxidea taxus jeffersonii; assembly: GCA_003697995.1. Lineage (NCBI taxonomy): Eukaryota > Metazoa > Chordata > Mammalia > Carnivora > Mustelidae > Taxidea > Taxidea taxus. The sequence goes on along the minus strand of ML111711.1, from coordinate 37,792 downwards.
AGACATCCTTTCTCCAGCCTAGGGTCACTGTCGTATCTCTGGCCCTTATCATCTCCTACCATGGCTATTGCAGTCGCCATAATTGGGCTTCCTTGCCTCCAGCCTCTTCCTTCTGCCTTTATTCTCCACCTTCCAACCAGAGTAGCTATTCTGAAACACAGCTGATTGTGTCACTGCTCTGTTTAAACTCTTAGCACCTACAGGATAAAGTATGATAAGGACCATCTTAGTTTTTACTATTTCCCTGGTGCTCACACCTTGCCTGGCACGTAGACATTCTTCAGTGGTGGTCTGATGCAATGCACACAACCTCAATGCCTCTCCTCTCCCAGTTGCCTCTCTGTGCCTTTCTACTTGATCTCTGCCCAGAAGGTGGCTATTTCCTTTGTCCACCCGGCAATTTTTAAGACTCAAAGTTTATAATAAGTCTTTTTTGATGGCCTGGTCAGAATGAATCCATGCTCGTCTTGGTTGTCATGGTACCTCCTGTATACGTTAATTACCATACTTAGTACCCCATTTTATTTATTTTTATTTTTTATTAACATAATATATTATTTCTTTCAGGAGCACAGGTCTGTGATTCATCCATCTTAAACAATTCACAGCATGGGGTGCCTTGGTGGCTCAGTGGGTTAAAGCCTCTGCCCCGGCTCAGGTCATGATCCCGGGGTCCTGGGATCAAGCCCCGCATCGGGCTCTTTGCTCGGCAGGGAGCCTGATTCCCTTCCTCTCTCTCTGCCTGCCCCTCTGCCTACTTGTGATCTCTGTCTGTCAAATAAATAAAAAAAATCTTAAAAAAAAAATTCACAGCATTCACCATAGCACATACCCTCCCTAATGTCCATTACCCAGCCATCCCAACCCTCCCAACCCCCTCCACGCCAGCAGCCCTCAATTTGTTTCCTGAAACCAAGAGTCTCTTAACGTTTGTCTCTCTCTCTGGTTTCATCTTGTTTCATTTTTCCTTCCCTTCCCCTATGATCCTCTGTCTTGTTTCTCAAAATTCCTCAAATCTGTGAGATCATATGACAATTGTCCCTCTCTGATTGACTTATTTTGCTCAGCATGATACCCTCTCATTCTGTCTACGTCATTGCAGATGGTAAGATTCCATTTTCTTTTTGATGGCTGCATAACATTCCATTTTGTGTGTCTGTGTGTATCACATCTTCTTTATCCATTCATCTGTTGATGGACATCTAGGCTCTTTCCGTAGTTTGGCTATTGTGGACGTTGCTGCTGTAAACATTGGGGTGCATGTGCCCCTTTGGATCACTATGTTTGTATCTTTAGGGTAAATAGCCAGTAGCTTAGCACACTATTTTAATCATACCTGTTTTTTATGGACATTGGGGGTGTGTGTGTATGCTTTGGTGAGTACTGTGAAGTGTACAAACCTGGCGATTCACAGACCTGTACCCCTGGGGCTAAAAATACATTATACGTTTATATAAAAAATTTTTAAAAATTAAAAAAAAATCATACCTTTTTTTTCCACCAGAACTGTGGGCCCTTTGAGGGCAAATAATTATGTTTTCATTTCTATTTCCCCACTGCCTGGTACGTTCTAGGCACTCATTATCATCAGATATATCTTGGAGCTATGGTGTTCCAAGGATGGGAAGGTAATGGGCATTCAGCAGGTTTTGAGTGAATAAAGTGAGGGACATTTATGCAGCACATATTTACTGTTTGCTTTTCATCTAGGTTGCTTTCCTGTCTGTAGTTCAAGGAGAGCATGATGCACAGAACCAGAGCTGACCTCTAAGTTAACCTTGAGTCTATTGCTGGTCCTTGAATGAGGAAATATCCTCCCCCCCAATTCTGTGCCTTAGGGATAGAAGGATGAGTAATGCTGTAATAACATTCTGGAGATATTTATTCCACTACCCTAAGCTGCCTCTCAACTTTATGAGTCTATGAAAGAAACAAGATAATTTGTAACTTATCCTAATGGGTGGTAGCATTGTTTATTTGTTTCCTTATTTTAAGGAGGAGGTGGAATGGGATTGTTTGTTTGGTTTCTTCCTCAATAGGAAGCATCTTAATAAAACTAGTCTGGACATCTGTCCCATTTTCAAAAATTACAAGTTTTGATCATTGCTAAATTGTACAGATCCCAATCTGTCTGCTCTGCATACATTTGCATTTATAAAAGCAGAAACAGACTTAAAGTCTTTCTAAGGCAGTCCCCTAAATGCATGAAGTATTAGATTGCTTGCCCCCATTGGTTCATGCATTGCTAAGGGCTTAAAAGGATCACTGATTTGAATTATTTAATGTGTACAGCAAGTTGAGTTTCCTTTTTTTTTTTTTTTTAAGAAGCTTTGGGGACATTGCTTTAGTTTTTTTAATATTAATCTCATTTTTCTTCGAAAATAAGAAGTTAAAGCTGTATTCACATAAACTCCCAAAGTGCCAGATTTTCATTGTGTTTTTAAACCATATAGGAAATGTTTGATTCTAATGAACATTACTGCTGGAAATTGGACTGAAATTGCTGGGCTGAAAATATAGTTATAACTCCATGTTATTCTAATGTATTATGTTTCTGTTTTGGAGCTGATGCAGATGAAATAAAAGAGGGAGAAGTCCTATGTCTAATAAAAAGCCCCCCTAGATTTTGTTGTTTTAAAATTTTAAGCTGGTTTTGACTTAAATTCAGCCAGCAGAATCCTGTACTTTCAGTGTTGAACATTTTTACTGCATAATTGAAGTTTTAGTTCCTACTGTTTGTGGTGATTTACTCTTTGCCCGTGGAAAGGCAGTGGTGTTGTCATCACAACTTGGGATGGTAACATCTGGGTGAACGGATTTATTTTAGTTGGTGTTATGTTGGTAAAGCTTGCCAGAAATGGAGCCTTGTTTGTGATTTCTATTGTGGTTCCCTTTCGTCACGCAGAGAATGTTCTATCACCCATCTGTCAGGACACTGCACAAATAAGAAAAATGGAAGTCCATCCACGGAAGGCAGTCAGGTGACGTGAAAAGTTGAGGTGGGTAGATCAATAGGGCGACCATATAACTTATCATCTAAACCCAGGGAGTGAGAAGGGAACGCTAGATAATTAAAAACATCACTTGATCTACAGTAGTGGAAACTGGGACTGTCCAGGACAATCCCAATACCATTGTCACCCTAACTGGGAAGCTTGAAATTCCCATTAAAGGTCTTGTTTACTGTGATATACAGCACATTCTTCTGGGAATTCTGAGGGTTTTGGTGAGTCATTGATGTAGCTCTATGTCAAGGAGTGATACGGTAGGAATTCTAATACATCAGGCAATATACTATTTTTTTGGATTTGTAGCAGGTAAGAGGCATGTTAGGGCAGAAAACAAAGCAACTGGGACTTAACAAAGGGTGTAAACATTGTCTAATAAACCCGCTACAGCTGACAGTAAATTATGGTTATTGGCTAACCATCTTTCTTAATAAATCAGATGCGCTTAGTATGGAGGAGGGCACAGAAATTGACTGCCTACTGGGAGAGCTGGGATTGGGTTGCCTATGGCTTTGATCCAGAATCAGAAACATTAGAACATTAGGCAAGGATGTCGGCAAATGAAATATATTTTTACTGTTACATGCCACGAAATGCAGCCACTGTCCTATTTTCACTTACAGTAATTCCTTCTGAATTCATATACCTTAAAATAGCTGCAGCTCCTCAAATCTGTAAGAATGGTACATGTTGCTTACCACACATTCCTTTTTCCTGAAGGTTTCTGGAGTCTTTCAAGAACTCAAGTCAATTCAGCAAATATTTGGGGGAACCTAATGTGTGCAAGTCACTGTATGAGTTGTTTCTAAGATACAAAGGGAGAGTGATCCCTGCCCTCAAGACACTTACTGTAATACAAGGAAATAACGTGAAATAATAAAAACGTGGTACTACATAGCAGGTACCATTAAAAAGGAACATACGTTAAAGCCGGGTATAGGAATAAAGATCCCTATAACATTAGTCTATAACGATTAACTGCATGTTTGAAATATCTTATACTTTAAAAACATCTTGGGGGTGCCTGGATGGCTCAGTTGGAAGAGCACAGGACTTTTGATCTCTGGGTCATGAGTTTGAGCCCCATGTTGGGTGTAGAAACTACTAAAAAAAAAAAAATCTCAAAAGGGATCTGTATCTATGTAGTACCATGAAGATTTAGAGAACTGGGAGATCACACTTGGCTATAAGGGTCTGTGATGACTTTCCCCTTTGTGCCACCTTCCCTGTAACTTGACTTTCTTAAAATCTTTCTTAGGAAGAGACTTCTTTCTCACAAGCCTGTTCAATGGTAGACAGCTAAACACATGTTCTTTGGGGATCCCAGGACAGCCTTTGATGTCCTCTGCCTTTCTCTCTTAACCTTGCCTGTGTCACGTGCATTGTATTTTGGCACCTGGCTCCCTGAGGCCCTCCTCAGCCCATCACCTGCCAGGAGGATCTGGGGATACGCGCGCCGCTCATCTTTCCTTTGCACAACTCGGCCCACACCACACACACCTCTTGACTGGACTCTTGCGATGGGTTCCTTTCTCTGCCTTGCGCAGATCTGCTCTCCACACAACTGGCAGAGAGGAGCCTGGAGGGGGAACAGGTGTGAAAACGTAAGGGAGAGTAAGACTGTTGTGCACCTGCTGGTTTGAGAACTGTTAGACAGAAGTGTTAGATATCCACCAGTTGGCAGTCAGATGGAGTCTCAAGGGAGAGAGGGGGGCTGCAGACCTGAGATTCTTGCGTATGAGAGGGGCTCAAAACCATGGGATGGATCAGGTCATCATTCTCGGGAACACACGGATAGAGAGGCTCAGGAGCTTCTGAGTCCTTAGTCATTCCAAGTCAGTCCAAAGCAGTAGGAGGAAAACCCAGGAATGTTGGGATCCTGAGAATGGAGGGGTACAGTTCTTTAAGGGGGGACTGATCAGCGCTGCTGAGGGAACTATTAAGACCAGAACAGAGGAAGTTGTTGGACCTGAAGAACTTGAGTTTGTTAGTAATCTTGAAAAACCCTTAAAATTATGTGCAAGATTTGTTGGATGTGTGCAACAAAGTCCCTATTGAGTGGTTCCTACTTGCCTGGCTGTGTATTACTCCCATTGAAGTTTCACAGAAACCTTGTGAGTTCAGTACTGTCATCCCCAGCTTACAGATGATGACACTGAGTCCCCAGAAACTAAGTAGTTGACCTAAGGTCACACCAACTGATTAGTGAAGAGCTGGGATTTGAACCCAGGCAGCCTGACCCCAGAGCCCAAGCTCTTAAGTCTGATGCTGGCGCTCACAGAAGACAATGGCAGAGGGTGCACACATCTCTGGACTCGAGAATTAGGACTTGTCCACATGGGAGTCCAAGTGAAAGCTATCAGAGCAGGTGAAATCAGAAAGTAAGAGTGAGGAAAACCCAGACCCACCAACAGCAGAAGCAGTGAACTCATCACTGGCTGGGGGTTAAACATTAAAATTACATACAGAGATAGGTTTCTTCGACTCTTAAAAACTCACCCCCGATTTGATGAGCACAATATCCTCTCTTGAATTTTTTTAAAAATATTTTTTGTAAGATTTTATTTATTTATTTGACAGACAAAGATCACAAGTAGGCAGAGAGGCAGGCAGAGGAAGAGGGAGAGGCAGGCTCCCTGCCGAGCAGAGAGCCCGATGCGGGACTTGATCCCAGGACCCTGAGATCATGACCTGAGCCGAAGGCAGAGGATTAACCCACTGAGCCACCCAGGCGCCCCTTGAATTTTTTTTATAATCCAACTCAGATATTATGACTGAAACCAGGGCAAGGGGACAAAGTGCTGCTTGGTTTCAAATTCGATGTCCTTTTCCAGATTCTGACATGAATGTACACATAGACTGACCACACACACACACACACACACACACACACGAATATCTCCGATGGGGCGGGTGGGAGGAGAGAGCTGAACGGGATGAGCATTAAAGAGAGGGTCAGCTGGAGATGGAGAGAGACAAATGGAGAACAGGGATAGGACTTTGTCAGCAAAGCGCCAGAGGTGAGATGTCTCATTCAAGGAGAGAGTGGCCAGCGCTTCTGGATACAGCAGGACTCAATTCCTTTGGGAGCTGCTACGTCTATGCTTCCCTTGCTACTCCCACTAGACCATATGCAGCCGTGTCAGCAAAAGATATTGTGACAAGCAGAAAACTTGGTGGGGGAAGCACATTTTGCGTCCTCTAACGTATGATTAGAGCAACAACCAGCCTCAACCCCCAAATCCATTTTCTTGCTTTCCCAAGAGAAGTGATCACTAGGATTGCAGGTGACCTTGAGGAAGGGAGGGGGAAAGCTCCCCTGAAGCCAGGCTCATTTTCCGCTGTCAACGGAACAGTACAGTTCTGCGCTAGGCTCCGCCAAGCCTCTCAGGCTCGGCCAGCAGTCATTTTCCAACTTCTTTCTGTTACCTTTGTAATCCAAACATTTTTCGATCCATTGTTTTCTGCTGTGTCAGCACTGATCCAGCGAAGGGCGAGAGTTTGCACCATCAAGATGCCACAATTACTCACTGTGTCCCTGTCCGTGCAGGTGGGGAATGCGCACAGCTCCTGCAGATTTTGGACCAGAGCAGGGCTCTTGAAGGGATGTGATAATAGCCACGTTAAGTTGAGCTGGCCTTAAACTAATGGGCAAAAAGGGCCATCTGACCCTCTACTTGTGAGGGATAGTAACAACATAATAAATCATGTTTTTTCTGTGTCAGTTTCCCACCTTGCCCTAATTTCATAGATGAAATCACATGTGTAGAGCCGACTTTGCAATTTTGCTCTGAAGTCCAGAATGGCTACACGGGAGAGCACCATGCCTTTTTATATATTTGTTCCCTGATGTGTTAAATCACCCAGAAAGCCGGAGGGAAATGCTCCCCTGCCTGAGCAAGTTCAAGAAAGGTGCCATCCGAAGGATATTCCAGCATTTTACAGTTGAAAGGATGTGGAAGATATAGGAGTATTAATAATAGCTATTATTATCTTTTTATTTTTAAGCTCAGATGCAGGAAGTTGCGTTAATTACACTCCTCAGTTCCTGGCACATTTGCATTGTTCTGTTTTCCAGTCCCTGCTCTGCTTGCCTGTATTTATTCCTTATTCCCGCTCTCACTGTCTGCTCCCCTGCCACCCTGTTGCCCCCCATAGATAATTGTTCTAATGCATGCATGTTACTTATTTGCATGTGTTCTCACAAACCACATCGACCTGTATGATCAGTCTACATAACAGTATTGCATTGTAGAGCTTTCTCTTTCTTTCTTCACTCAACTGGGTTTTTAAGATTTATCCTTGCTCTGTGGGTTTCTAATCTATTGCTTCTACTTGCTGCAGAATGCTCCATGATTTTTCGCTCTTCCCTGGGTGCTTACGACATGCCGGGTTTAGTATGTGGCGCTTTATGTGCGTTATCTCATTTGATCTTACCAACAACCCAGCAGCAGGGTACTGTAATTGCGACAGGAATCCCAAACTGAGTGAAACGAGTCAGAATAACAACAGGGGATTCAACAGAGGGATACACGGCTGCACCAACAGCCGGGCAGTCTTCGCTCAAGCGTCCTCCAGGGCGGCTGTTCTAGTGGCTTCTTGTAAGCCTTTAAACACTGCTGATCTCAGCTCAACGGTAGCTCTTTCTTCCCTCTGGCAGTCATGTTCCTTTGGGTCCAACAGCACACGATTCTCTGGAATTACCTAGTACCCACAGATAAAGGAGTAACAAGGCACTGGGCATCTCTGTCCATTCTCTCGGAAGAGACATCTTATGGAAGGCTGCAGTGCCTCTTGAACATTGTGTGCTTGGCCCAGGCCCCAGCTTCATGGCGGACAGGACAACAGAGGAACTCTGAGCTTCAGAGCAGGATCCGCATCTGCAGTGGCCCAGGTGGGATGGAGAGATGCTGGGATTGTGAATGAGTGCTGCCCACCCAAGCCTGCAGCAGAGGCTGCAGACACTGACTGTGGGTCACAGCTATGCAAAACTTGATTCCTCTTCATGCAGAATATAAAACCCTGTGTGGGTATAGCTCAAGCACTGGGCTGTGTGTCTCTACTCCTGCATGAATCTCGTAGAATAAATGTGCTCTTGTTCTTTTAAAACTTGCTGTCAACAGTTGTACTCATAGCGCCATATCCAGGGAAACTTCTAAATCCTTCTCCGTGAAAATGCTCCAAAACTCAATACAGGGGGATTTTTTTTTTCCACGTGTGACAAGAGAGCTTGCTTTAGTGTTGATACTCTTTAGAGAAGTACTTGATTATATTTTCTCATATCTCATATTCTGTTTCTTAAGCTGCCATTTCTATCTATTCATTTTGGAAGTAGTACGTTTGAATAAGATTTTCAACAATTGCATATCTCTGGAATATTCTCTGGTTCCTTTCTTATTTTCACAAAAAATATATTCAGTACAGCTGATATTGTGTTTCTTTTAAATTATCCATTTTCTAACTTGGGATTTAGAGCCACAGGTCTAATTTTTATTCACCAGTCTTCACTTCTTGTCATCAAGCTTCTGGTCTCCTATTACCTTGTAGGTCTAATTGGCTATTCTAATAAAGAGCTTCTATCAGTTTCTTTTTTGAATATGTCTTATCTTTTGACTGCATGCGAGTAACAACAGACTGTTAACTGTTGTGATCTTTTACAATATTTCACACTGTGTGCTGACTACTCCTCTCTTACTGAAAGCAGTAAAATCAGGTAGTACTCAACCAACATGGACATAGCAAAAATTAGGAGGAAAGAGGCCCATCTGGACCTAAGCAATGGATGGAGACTAGACCTAGTCTCCAAAGCTCCTGAGGTGAAAAAACCGAGTCGTGCTCATGAAATACAGAGGAGCAGTGGAAGAGATGTGCCTGCTAAAGTGGATCCATGTTGTGGTGGACAAAACTTCCTATAGGAAGCAGCCTCCGAACTACCAGCTGATGGAGAAACTCTGGGTCTGCTCTTCTGGCTCTCTGGGGCAGCTTTTCTACACCCGCTCATTGGCCTTGCAGTTTGACCCTCTTCAGGCATCCAAAGGTGTCAGACCCTCTTCTCTGCAGAGCAGTTCCACCAAAATGGAAACAAGCTGTTTCCCAGGAAAGGGTTATCACCATCACCTACTCAAAGACTGGTTCACTGGAAGTACCCCTGGGCCACTCAGTCCATCCTGACCACTTTTCAGAGAAGGCCTTCTGACTCCAGGAGCCCGGACATGTTGCCATCTTGGCCAGGTCTACTTTTCTCTTTCTTTTTCTTAGAACCAGAGCTTGGAGCACACAGTGTACTGGAAAGTCATCCTATCCTTACAAGGCAAGACACAGGGGCCTTTCCTAGCTGGAGGGAGAGGGCAGATGGAAAGTTCATTTTCTTCCTGCCGCAGATAGACTCTCTGACACTTGGAAAGACTTGACACCCGTCGTGGCAACCAGCTAAACAGGAAAGGCATAAATGCCTTCCTGCTTCCCTCCTACTGTCCGTCCATCCATCCCTCTCTCCCTCTTTCTGGGCTCTGTACCTTTAGAACCCATATTAATTATGCTATGATTTCTGCCCCTCCCTCCTCTCTGTTGGAAATGGAAAAGACATGGAAGTCATTTACTTTTTGCTGAATGAAGTAAAAGAGCTACAAATTGATCATAAAAATGAAAGCATAAATTAGGTAGGATACTAGCAGCAATGAAAAGATACTTAAAAACTGACAGAAAAAGAGAGAAAAGAGAGAAACAATAACATAGATGACCTATTTTTAGAAAAGCAACATCAGAGAAAATATTGTTTCTATTCATGTATAGTTCTATGGAATAAAATGTATTTCAAGGAATAGAGAGATCTTTTCCGATCGTTTCTGAGTAACCAGAGCTGTGAGTACAATTAAGAGGAGATTCAAAGAAGTGTACAACCATGGCAGGTGCCGCGCCCCCCCTGGCGTGGTTGCCCATCTCCTCCAAACGATGAAGAATTTTTGGTTCAACTTAAATATGATCAAGATATTATGAAGACAGAATGAGGGAAAGAGCAGGCAGGCGGTTCACTGGCAGAACACTCGTGATTTCTTCCCATTCATCCCCCCCTTAGATAAAAAAGAACAAAACCACCCTGTTAAAGAGAAGCTTTGTGCTATAAAAAGCTTAAAATGTGCTTCCAAACCATCTCCATCATTTTAAATCCTTCCCAGTGTTGTACACAAAGGATCCCAATCTTAAGAAATGTTAAATCAAATTTCTGTAATGGAAAATATAAATTTTAAAATGTATTATGAAATGACAGTAATTAAATCAGAACTGCTGCAGCAATACGCCAACAGACCAGTGAGGCAGACATCAAGTCCAGGGAGAGACTCACAGTCATAAAGTAATTTAATGTAAAATAAAGGTAACATGGCGAACCAGTGGGGAAAATTGTTCATGCAATAATTGGTATTGAGATAATTGGCTGGTCACTGGGAAAGAAATAAGCTTATGCCCTACCTCAGTTCTTATACTAACTAAATTAGAGATGGATATAAGATTTCTGTGTATGCTAAATATACAGAGAACATTTTTAGAATATCTGCTGGAACCAGCCATGCCACTAATCAAAGATGCAGAACTGTAAAACAGACCCCCTTTTCCAAAGCCCATTTTTAAAAATTTTATTTTTTATAAATTCTGCCTTGACTCTCTGAAGGAGCATTACTATGGCACTTGGCTTCTCAGATGATGAACTCAACCTTCCCATTCAGTGTAGAAGCCTTTCATATTTAAAAAATAACTGGACTAGTCCTTTGGCCCCATGAAAACGAAATCTTACCTAAAGCATCAAGAGGAGGTAGTACTATGCTACAGTTAAACTTGAGCCAATTCTGACAACCATGAACACAAAGTAAAATTAATACACCTGCTTAGAGACTTTTGTGATTAAACTTGTTTATTGAACCAACAGATGTAGTATTTGTTGGGATTTTGATTTTGATCAAGATGAACTATTTCAGTCAAAAGCTGGTTTTAGTTTTCTTAAAAAATATGTACACACAAACACATTTTAAAATTATATTAAAATTCAGTCCCAAATGTCAGGGCACAAAACTATATCCTAACACCAGCCACATGTATAACATTTGTACTTTTGTGTTTCAAAAATTACTAGTTTAGAGGCACCTGGATGGCTCAGTTGGTAGAGCATGTGACAACTGACCTCTGGGTTGTGACTTCGAGCTCCATATTGGGTGTAGAGATTAATTAAAAATAAAATCTTAAAAAAAATACTAATAATAGTTTGATAATGATTTCTTGGATATGAGACCAAAAGCCAAGGTGACAAAAGAAAAAAGAAGACAGATTGGACTTCGTGAGAATTTAAAAGTTTTGTGCATCAAAGACACTATCAATGGATGAAAAAGTCCACCCACAGAGAGAGAAAATGTTTGCAAGTCATGTATCTACTGAGAGATTAACAATCAGAATATATAGAGAACTCCTAAAAGGCAGTAACAAAAACAATAAACAGCCCAATTCAAAGATGAGTCAAGGAGTGAATAGATATTTCTCCAAAGAAGACACACAAATGGCCAGAAAGCACAGGAAAAGTTGTTCCACATGACTTGTCATTAGGGAAAAGCAAATCAGAACTACAATGATATACCATCTCATACCCATTGGGATGGCTACTATAAGAGAAAGGAAAAACAGAAAACAAGTGTTGGTGAGGATATGGAGAAATTGGATCTCTTGTTCACTGTTCGTGGGGACGTAAAACAGTAGAGCTGCTGTGGAAAACAGTATGGTAGGTCCCCCCAAAATTGAAAGTAGAATTACCATATGCATCTGCACACCTACGTTTGCAGCAGCATTATTCACAACAGCTAAAATGTGGAAGCCCTCCAGCGGTCCATAGATAAGCAGATGAAGGAAATGTTGTACATACAATGGAATATTAACCAACCTCAGAAAGTAAGAAAATGCTGACATTTGCTACTTCATGACTGAAGTATAAGGACATAAGCCGGTGAGATAAGCCAGTCACAAAAGACAAATACTGTACGATTCTACATACTTGAGGAACTTAGCATAGTCAAAATCAGAGACAGAAAGTAGAATGGTGGTTGCCAGGGGCAGGGAGGAGGAGAGAATGGGGAGTTATTATTTATCAGGTACAGAGTTTAAGTTTTATAGATGGGAGCCTTCTAGAGATGGGTGGTGGTGATGATTGCACAATGAGATGAATGTACTCATGACCACTGGAAAGTGGTTAAGTACATTTTATGCAAATGGATATTTTACCACAATAAAAATATTGGAGAAAATTACTAATAAGAAAAATAACAGTTCCACAATCAATCATCCCAATTCCCTGCGGGAAGATTAGCATGGTTAAAGACTCAAAGTGGCGTATGAAATATATACAGAGGACAGAATAAAGAGTCAATAAATGAGGACATTGGGGACACAGGCAAGATCAAGTCTATGGAACGAATAAAGGACAGAATAAAGAGTCAATAAATGAGGACATTGGGGGCACAGGCAAGATCAAGTCTATGGAATGAATAAAGTCTATGGAACTAACACAAAAAAACCAAATTAATAGTTGACATTTGTTGAGCTCTTATGAAGCACCTGGCCTAAGAGCTTTACATATATTCACTCATTTAATCCTCCCAGCTAACTCTGAGGTAAACACTATTTGTTTTGTTTTTGGGGAGTGCAAATTAACTCAGTAGATTAAGCAGAGAATACTACATGCAGAGGGGAAGAACAAGTGTGAAAACAAAACAAAATAGCAGAACGTGACCATACAGGAAGAGCCAGATCTTGTTTCCTCTTCTGTTTCTGGCACAGGATGAAGGAAGGGTTCAAATTGTACTTATTTCTGTTTTGTTTTAATTTTCTCTGTCTCTCTGTCTCTGTCTCTCTCTCTCTCTCTTTTTTTAACCCCTGTCCATCATCTGTCAGCTTATGTGCTCAATATAGTGATGTCAGAATGTTAACCTGCATTCTCATGGGAAATAACTTTATTAACTACTGTCCAGTGCTTCTATATAGTTCCTGTAGTCCTTAGTCATTTTTTAACAATTATTTTTTTAAGATTTTTATTTATTTATTTGACACACACACAGAGAGAGAGAGAGAGGTCACAAGTAGGCAGAGAGGCAGGCAGAGAGAGAGGAAAGCAGGCTACCCGCTGAGCAGAGAGCCTGATCCGGGGCTGGATCCCAGGAACCTGGGATCATGACCTGAGCCGAAGGCAGAGGCTTTAACCCACTGAGCCACCCAGGCGCCCCTGTAGTCCTTAGTCTTATAGTCTCTACTCATTATCTAAGTTACGTAGGCAAATTTTCCTCCATTCCTTTTAATGAAATTGTGTCATGTATCTGTAACACAGTTGGATTTTTTTTTAATTTTTAAAAATAAACTTGTACCTCTCTCCCCATTTCTCCTCCTCCCACCCCCAGACCCTGTGCTCATCCCATTTTACAAATGAGGGACAGATCCAGAGATGCTGAGCAACTGGCCTGATTTCATAGCTAGCGTGTGACGGAGGTGGGATTTGAGCCTAACCGTTGATCTGGAGTCCATGTTCTCCATTGCTGGACTAAGTGAATACACATGCTATCAACATTGGCAAAGGTGGGCCATAAATCTGATTTTATTTTCCAATAGCCAAAGAGAAAGTATGATTAGAACTTACTTTAAAAAGAAAATGCCAAGACAGAGAAACAGAGTGTCAGGATGAACATACTCTGCATGCATGTATTTATATATAATAAAAGTTGACTCATTTTCTAGGTGGCCCATGCATTTATGCTCTAATGTCTTACCAAATAAAAATAGCTAGAGTTAAGGTGTAGTTTCTAGGCCCTGCAGTTAGGACTGAGTTTCTTTGCTTTTTTAAAGTAGATTTTCTTTTTTAGGACACTTTTAGATCTAGAGAAAAATGGAGAAAAACAGTGCAGAGATTTCCCTTATACCCCACACCAATGTCCACCGTTAGTAGCTTCTTACATGAGTGTGGTACATTTGTTATAATCAATGCACCAATACTGATACATTATTATTAACTAAAGCATATCCCTTACTCAGGTTTTCTTAGTTTTTATCCAGCATCCTTTCTCTGCTCCAGCAAGCCATGGGACCCCATGTTAACGTTTGGTTTTCATGTCCCTTAGGCTCCTCTTGGCTACGACTGGGTTTTAATCTGCTCTATGCAAAGTCTGAGGATGGTAGTACTTTCCTTGAAGCTTTACAGCTCAATATTTTCAAGCGCTTATACAAACAGCCTAATGTTATGATGGTTCATAACAGTGTTTCAAGGTAGTAAACAGCTCTGTTTTCTGTGCCAACTGAAAGAACTGCTGCATGCTCTCCTGCCAGATGACTAATTGGGTGCACAGGGGCATTCTTCCAGGTGAAGCATATTTCATGGGATTTCTTAAGCTGCAGCCTCAGATGCAATAATTGTCCAATTACGAGACTTATGTTCACATTTCAGCCACTCCGTTTTCACTACCTGTATCTCCAATTTTGAAAAGTATGGCTTCAATCACTCAGAAAATTTAATATGACTGTAATGTTTTTCACCCTCAATCTGGCCTCCATCAACTCTTTCCTCTTTGCCTGTTTGCCTATAAACATGCTCAAGATTCTCCCAGGCTTTCAGAAGTGAAGAAAATAGTTTATTGCAGTCTAGTTACTGTCTGATTCCCTTATTCTGTTCACCTCTGGAATTCTCTCGAAGACCTGGACCCCTGTCATTATTCCTACTTTTTCCTCATCCCTTTATTCTTTAATCCAGGATAATCAGAGCCCTTTCATCACTATTTAAAATGCCTCCCTGAGGGTGACCAAGTACAGTGACCTTTTCTCAGTTCTTCTTAGGCTCTTGGAGCGATTGACTATGTTGGTAATTCCCTCCTTTATTTTTTAATTTTTAAAAATATTTTATTTATTTATTTGACAGACAGAGATCACAAGTAGGCAGAGAGAGAGGAGGAAGCAGGCTCCCCGCCAAGCAGAGAGCCTGATGCGGGGCTTGATCTCAGGACCCTGGGATCATGACCTGAGCTGAAGGCAGAGGCTTTAACCCACTGAGCCACCCAGGTGCCCCTGATTCCCTCCTTTAAAGGGCTTCTCCGGGCGCTTGGATGGCTCAGTTGATTTAGGTCTGACTCTTGATTTCTGCTCAGGTCATGATCTGAGGGTCATGAGATGGAGCCCTGCTTCAGACCCTGTGGTCAGCGCATGGTGGGGAGGGGAGTCAGCTTGAGATGCTCTCTCTCTCTTCCCCTCTGCCCCAACCCCCCACTTGCATATGCATGCTCTCTCTCTCAAATTACATAAATGAAATCTTAAATAAATAATACCGTGCCTCTCACTTGTTTTTATCAGATAAAATGATCCTTTCCTTTTCTAACCGTTTCATTATCTTTTTAGCTTCCCTCCTTCCTCCCATCTTCTGGATGTCATTGTTTCCCAGAATCTGCCTCACGTCTGACTGCTCGAAGCTATCTTGTCTACATGGGTCTCCATTACATTATTATATCTGTGTCAGTCCCTCTGGTCTTTCTCTTAAACCCCACCCTTCTATTTCCAAATGTCCCTAAACATTTCCCCTTGAATATCTCTCCAATATATTTAACCTGCTAAAAAAATCTAATACATAATGTCTCCCACCAAATCAGTTCTTCTTAAGTTCTTCCTGTTTCCTGTTCATACTGCCACACGTCTTCCAGGAGCCCAGACTTGAAACCTTGATGTTTTTCACCACAACGTCTCGCTGGTCCCCTCTAATCAATCAGCAAATGCTGTCAGTCATTCCTTGACAGTATCTTTCCATTGCTCCTTCCCTGCTATTATCATTTGTTCATTCAGCAAATGTTTGTCCAGTGCTTACTGCATGCCATCCTGTCAGCGCGGTTTGCTGATTAATTCGAAGTTGAGCAAGGTATATATTCAGAATATTCTATTCTAATTTTGTCGTCTCCATGCTTGCAAACATTTAATGGCTGCCCTTCACCTACTGCAAAATACAGGATACTCTAGAGCCCGAAGGGTTCCGTGGAGTTCCTTAAAGACACCAAAGTATGTGAGCAGAATGCGAGGAAGCCCTGTAAGCCGACTAGCTTAAAACAAAACCATTTCATAACAATGTTTTTAAAAGCTTAAAACAAGTTTTAAAAAATTTAAACAATTTTTTTGAAAGCTAAAACCAAGTTTTCTAAAAGAACTGTTTCAGGCTTAGCTTACACTTAATGCCCTCTTCAATCAAACCTTAAATGACTCTCCAGCCTCATATGCTACTAGCCAACTACAGGCAGCCCACTTTTTAACCAAACGAGCCTGTCGGCAGTGGAAATCAAGCACAGCAGCTCTCCATGTCTCTGCTCACACCATTACCTCTTTTCCGCAAAAGGTAGAGTCTTCCCATGGTCTCATCTTCTTCTTTTTTTTTTTTTTTGGACTCATCTTCTTATATCGATTTCTATAACCAACTTTTAAAAACTAGTTCATATTTCAAAAAGAGCTTTCTTTCTCCTGAAAGTCTATGAACTTGGTTGCATGAAACTTTCAGGCTCTTATTACAATATTTGTTTGATTTTTTAATTTGTATTCATGCCTTATATGGCCTGTGGGAGTTTTAGACTCCTTGCAGACAATCAGGATGTTCTAAACAACTTTCTATCTGCCACCATAGCTAACACAGTACCTTATCCGTAGAAAGCAATAGATAGGCATTTGTGAAATAGCATTTGTGGAATGAGCAAATCTGCTTTCCTAGCGTCTTGGCCTGAAAGGGTCTGTATGAATTGCTGTCAAAAAGAGGAAAAAAAAATGTACAGTCAGTTTTTTGTGAATATCTGTGTAAAAGAGGTCAAGAGGGACCATGAAAAGAAAGACCAAATAAGAATAACACATAGAGGGCACTTGGGTGGCTCAGTCTAAGAGTCCGACTCTTGGCTGCAGGTCAGGTCATGATCTCAGGGTCATGAGACTGGGACTCAGTGCAGAGTCTGCTTGAGATTTTCTCTCCTTCTCCCTCTGCTCCTCCCACCTATGCGCATGCTCTCTCTCTCTCTCTGTGAAATAAATAAATCTTAAAAAAAAAAAAGAGAGAGAGAGAAAAGAATAATACGTAGACAAAGCATACTTTCTTACTTATTCAGTATGATGCAAGAAAGTAAAAAAGGAAGTAATAATCCCTCTTCACTTGGTATTTAATTCCCTTTCTTTGCATCTTAGTTTTGATCAAGTCACAAGGGAATCAGGAACTTGCTAATGCTTCCAGTATCTCTGGAGAGAGAAGGGCTGCCATATTCATTGTATTGATGGGGAAACTCAGATCATCGATGACTTAAACAGATCCACGGCATAGAAGTACAGCATAAATTATGAGGTGCTAGTTACAGGATTCTGATTGCTGGCTTGTGACTCTTCATGTTTTGTCACTCTCCCCAAATTTACGATCTTTTCCTGTGCCTAGGAAAATAATTTTTGTTTCCTACTGTCCTTAGTATTATGAGAGCTGCCTTAAAGCTCCCTTTATATACTCAGAAACATCAAAGTTAGTGTTCTTTGAGCCCTTTTCGGGGTCTGTATCCTTATGCACACACACAGCTCCCAACTGAATACAGAAAATCCACAGTGCCAATATTCTCAGCAGCTGTCACCAAGAACCCAGCTGAAGCAGGTGGCACGAAGAGCTAAGCACTGCCATGCCAAACTTGAGTCCTCAGGGGATGCAAATGATTCTTTTAATCACTTTTTGCTGACTTGTCTCTTTTTCTAATGGAGGAGTGGCTAGTGCATCCATATTATATATCCATGTAGTATGGCACTGTTAGCATCACTTGCCTTTTTCCAAGCAGAACTTGTAGCTAATGACAAGCTATTGCTGAGAAAATGAACATTTTTTCTGAATTCAGTTCTGCATGGGAACAGCTGACCAATTTCCATTGCTGTGATGTGTCTCTTTTGCTCTTGGTTGATTTTGAGTAATAGCTTCCCTTCTGTAGAGAAAGGAGTCATTTGAAGTCCATTCAGAGATTCGGTTCAACAAACTGGACTACAGGTCTCAGAAAAAAAAAATCTCTTTTGAACCTTCCAGTAATAGACTTTTTCTCCTGTTATTTCTGGAACACTTTGTCCTACACAGCCAAGCATGTAGATAATTTTGTTGTTCGCTGTGTTCTGTGTTTGCCATTATGACCCACTTTTTCAACTTGAAGAACAGATAGAATCAAATCTCTTTTTTATTTCTAATTAATTGTTTGGGTTCCACTTTCCCTCATCAGTAGGAAGTCCACTATCTTCTTAAGAACTTCCTTTGCCCAACCTGGGAGACTGATTATTTGGTGTGTAGGGTGTCATTCTTATATCTAGATACCAGGGAGAGAAGGTTTGGAACCATGGTCATCTGTGTGATGTCACTTTCAAAAACTGGTCCTGGGTAATCTGTGGATCTCACCAGGCCAGCTTCTTGCTCAGGCTGCAATTATGTCCCATTTAATTTACTCACTACAGCAAATGTGATAGCAAAATATTTAACTATTGGTAAAGCATGGGCATCAAACAATTAGAACGAATTCTAGCTATAAACATCAGGTAGACTTAGAGAGTGTCCCAGCTGACTGTTGGTCCTGGGAAACAGTCCTTTTGAGTTCCTGTGCCCGTGGTCAGCCCTGTTCCCACAAAGTCCCCACACAGTGTTGAAGTGGCTGGCAATAGAAGAGTTTCTGGCCTGGACCACATGCTGCCCCAGAGCCAGCCCCCTACCAGAGCTGTGGAATGTCGGTACAGTTCTTGACACCTTCTTTCTTCAGTGGATGTTATTTCAGGGATATTTCTACTTTTATTAACTACAGGGATGATTTAGAATCTAGGGAGCAGAGGTGGAGTCCCTTTCCTTCTAGAAGGCCCCTGTATTCGTTTCCTAGAGCTGCTATAGCAAAGTACCACAAACTGGGGCAAACAAGTTAAAACAACTGACATGTATTCTCTCACAGTTCTGGAAGCTGGAAGTGCAAAATCAGGGTGTTGGCAGGGCCATGCTCCCTCTGAAATCCATAGAGAAGAATCCTTTCTGGCCTCCTCCTTGCTTCTGGTGGTTGTGAGGTGCTAGACTTTCTGTTTCTGTCTATAGAGAATTTCTCTTGGGAGAAAAGAAACAAACCAAAGCCTATCATATTAGATTTGGTTGACCAAAGAAACTCGCTACATGAGGGCAAGGACTTTGTGCTCCCATATCATATGGGGGCTTTTCTTGCTTTTCTGTTCCAAAATAATCAAGGAAAATTGTCACAACTCTTGTTTTTAATTAAGAAAATGAAGATTTAGAGAAGTGACATGGCTGTCCAGGTTACTCAAATGGTAAGTGACAGAACTGTGATAAAGAATCTTCATATCTACGTAGTTTTGACCACCAGACCAAGCTGAATTCTGTCCATCTTTTAATACTCAGCTGAAGACTCACAGCTTGGAAGACAGTATTTTTTTCCTTTCACTGATGGACCATCGATCTAGGAAAGTGAGATTAGAATGAGATCATACAAGGCTTGAATGAGAGCCAGAGGAGTTTAAATCTTGTTTATCAGGCAGCAAAGACTTTTTTAAAAAGAAAAATGGCACAATCAGGATTGAACTTTTGGAAGATTAATCTAGAAGGTATAGGTAGAGGAGAATCGGGGACCCAGCAGGAAGCTGGTAAGAAAGTCCAGGAGAGAGGATACAGCATGAGACAAGGACATTGATAGAAGGCAAAGATGGTTCCAGTGTTTGAGCCTTTAGAAGACAAAACTTCTTTAAAAATAGGGGACACAAAGGGGCCTCATCTGGGAGGGAAGGTGAATTCAACACAACACCCTGGTTAGGTGTTCTAAAGGAGATGTCCCGTTGATGGTATATGCCTTTTAAAATGAGAGTATTGAGATTCTAAGTTTGGTCTTTCTTTAGAAAAGCAAAGCTGGTAGCGTGTGTCCTAATGGCACATGTACCCTTGTCGGACCTCTCGTGTTGGGATCTCTCTATTCAATGAGTTCACCAGTTTTCAGGAGCTGGGGATTCAAAAATGACTGGCAGCATCCTGGATTTCAGAATAATTATAGAGTATCTTCTGGCATGGAGGCAGTGACAGAGATAAAACAAGAAGTAATGGTGGGACAAGGGCGTCCAAAAAGGGCTTCCAGTGAGGCATCTCTGAGCTAGATTGTAAAGGAGGACTCAGAGTTGTGTTGGAAGAGAAATGAGTGAGGGTTTTCCCAAGGAAGGTCATAGCAAGAGTAAAAGCAGAGAGGGAAAGGATATGGATGCCTGGGAAATTGTAAGTGGGCCCATAAGGGTTCAGCACAGGGGATCGGGAAGAGGTAGAAAAAGGCCATTTTCACAATGAGAAAACAAAACTGCTCCAGCCAGAGTGAGGAAGTGGGAGACCAGGAAGGAGGAGTGGGGATCAAAAATAGAATTTCGATCTTAGATAATGTGCAGTTTTCAGGTTTGTAAGAACAGTCAGAGACCACTCTGCTCCAGCCACCTCAGTTTATAGATAAATAAATAAAGTACCAAAAGCGTAGTTGGTTTGCCCAAGGTCACACAGATAAGTTAGGACTTCAGCTCCCAGATCAATGTCCTGGCTCCTGTCTCCTCAGTGAAGATGCAGAAAGGGAAAGTGGCTGCTCAGATCCACACACAGCAATGCCAGGGCTTTGGATTCTGACCCGAGTGCTCCTTCCTCCCCCCACAGAGATCACTGCTCCAGACTGTGTTCCTCCAAAATTCATATGTTGACACCAAATCCCCAGAGCGATGGTATTTGGTGATGGGGCACTTGGGAGGTGATTAGGACCTGGAGAGCCCTCGTGAATGGATTCGCACCTTACCGAGCACTCACGGAGCCCCCTTGCCCCTTCTGCCACACAAGGACACAGGGAGAAGACAATCTCCCATGAACCAGGAAGTAGGTTCTCGTCAGGCACCGAATTTGCAGGTACCTTGATCTTAGATTTTTCAGGCTCCAGAACGGTGAAGAATAAATTTCCTTTGTTTATAAGCCATCTAGTCTAGGTATTGTTATAACAGCTGGAGCAGACTAACACAGTCACGGAGGTGAAGCAGCTGGGTGAGACCACGAGAGCAATG
>ML111711.1:0-16282 GCA_003697995.1 Taxidea taxus jeffersonii | reverse complement strand
TGTCGTCATGGTAGTGACATGACTGACAGGAGGCCAAAATAAGGATGGTGAATGGGAAGACTTTGACCCATTGTGGGCCAAGGTGTGGGGAACATGATTGGTTAGGATGCCGGACGTCTTCCAGAATGCCACCAGAGGAAAAGGGTCATGACCCAGGGTCTAGAATCATCCAGGAGGATGAGAAAGTGTTCCAGAGGCAGAAGAGGGTGGGGAATGGACAGAACATGCAGATGATGAGGACTCCCAGATCAGCTGTTATTGCAAAACAGAGGTGGAAGCAGAGCCTGGAAGGGGTGGCGGAAAGTGAGCTCCCTAAGGTCCCCCCTTCCCCTACGGGGTTTTTGACAAAGTGGTCGTGGACAGGAGTTAGAAATCACAGTGAGGGAAAAAGTAGAATTTCCTAGGGCCTAGAGTATGAGATTAGAAGTTCTACCTAGGGTAGAGTAAGGGAAGGTGCTGTTGAACCAAAAAGGAAGGAGAATATGGGTGGCAGGGGCAGCAGGTAGGGGATTAAGGGCAGGATGGTGATTTTCTAATGTAGGGTTGAAGGAGGCAGAATCTGGGAGCCCCTGGATGGCTGTGCTTACAGCCAGTGGGACATGATTAAGCACCTGTTATAGGCCAGGCACTGCACTAGGTGCCTGGGATGTCTGTCTGCCAACCCTTACCCGATCCCTCTGAGGTAAGGAGAGTTATCATCATTTTATTTTATTCTTTTATTTATTTACTCATATTTTTTATTATCCTTTTTGTTTGTTTGTTTGTTTTAGAGAAAGAGAGTGTGTGGGCATGCACGTGCCAGCAGGATGGGAGGGGGCAGACAGATGGGACAGAGAGAATCTTAAGCAGGGTCCACACCCAGCACAGAGCCCCACTCAGGGCTCAGTCTCCCAACCCTGAGATCATGACCTGAGCTGAAATCAAGAGTCAGATGCTCAACTGGCTGAACCACCCACTCACCCATATCCTCATTTTATTTTATTTTTATTTTTTTAGGTTTTTATTCAGATTCCAGTTAGCTAACACATTGTGAGTTGTCCTTATTGTATAGGTGAGGAAATTGAGGCACAGAAAGTGACGAGACATACCCAAGGTCATGTAGCTGATGAGTGGTAATTAAAGGCAGAGTTTGAGCTCGAGCTGGCTTCATGGTTCAAGCTGGTAACTACTATGTGTTACATCCTTCACAAAAGGGGGCAGCAGTGTAAGAGGACCTGGGGTAATGGCCCCTTTCAGCCCTGAAGATATGGTAGTGTGTGGTTTCTGTAAAACTCATTCTCTTTGAAAAAGGTGGCTTAGAAAAGATAATGCGGCTTTGCATCCCATGTCTGCCACTCGGAGCTTAGCGACTTAGGATAAATTCCTTAACCTTACTTGGCCGACCTTTGCTTTTTATAGAGATGCTGTAATGAAAGTAATAATCAAGGTACCGATTTTAGCAGAGCATCCAGGGTGTTCCTATTAAACATAAATCATATCCTGTCATCGCTTGGCTCAAAACCATTCAATAGCTTCTGAACTTACGGTAAAAACTTGTCTTTACTGTGGCCTGCAAGACCCTAGACCATCTGGTCTTTGAACTCGCCTGCTGTTCCTGGCTCCCTCCTTTCCTAGCTCCAGTGACAATCGGTCTCCAGCTGTTCCTTGAAGACACCCTGCACACCTGAGTGCTAGATATCTTAGTTCACCCTCTCACTCCCCTAATTCGTTGATCCAAACTCTCTGAGGGCTTCTCTCTCCCTTACATAAAACTATTCTGCTTCTCCATGGCCCCAGTTATCTGTGGCTGTGTAACAATTTCCCCCAAAACTTAGTGGGCTAAAACATCAACAAACATTTTATTTCTCATGGTCCCTACAGGCCAGGAATTCTGCAGGGGCTCTCCTGGGAGGTTCTGGCTTCTGATCTCTCTCATCTGGTCATAGTCACATGGTGGCTAGAACTGGAAGAATGCAGGTTTCAAGCAGCTGGGGCTGGCCGAGTCTCTCCTTATCTCTTCCTAGTCTTGGTCCCTGCAGGTGAACTCTCCATGGGGGCTCATCTGAACTACCTCACAGCACGGGGCCTTCAGGGCACCGGACTACTAATATGGTGGCTGAGGCTTCATAGGTGAGCTTTCCAGCAACTGAGGTGGAGCTGCATCACATAGGAGCCCCGTATTCTATCCCATTTCAAGGGGAGGAAACAAAAAGGAAACAAAGAACCCCCCTCTTAATTGGAGAATGGTCAAAGGCAAATTGTAACAAAGGCCCATAGGATGGGGAATACGGTTGCTGCCGTATATGAACAATTCAGCCTGCTGAACCCCCTTCCTTCATCTCTTCCTCACCTCACGTGCCCTTTACCTGACATTTCTTTCTTTCTTTTTTTTTTTAAGATTTTTTTTTTTTTTTTTTTTTGACAGAGATCACAAGTAGGCAGAGAGAGAGGAAGGGAAGCAGGCTCACCGCTGAGCAGAGAGCCCGATGCAGGGCTCAATCCCAGGACCCTGGGATCATGACCTGAGCCAAAGGCAGAGGCTTAACCCACTGAGCCACCCAGGCGCCCCTCTTTCCTTATTTTTAAAAAAAGATTTTATTTATTTATTTTGAGAGAGAGAGAGCGAGGGGGAGGGGTGGAGAGGGAGGCACGGGGGAGGGGAGGGAGAGGACAAGCAGACTCTGCCCTGAGTGCAGGGCCCCGGGCAGGGCTGCTTCATCCGAGACCATAGCCTGAGCTGAAACCAAGAGTCAGATGCTTAACCTACTGAGCCGCTGACATTTATTTTCTGTGTTGTCTGTCTTCCTGCACTAAAGTGTCAGCCTGATTTGTTCACTGCTGTGTTCCCAGGGCCTAGAACAGAGCCTGGCACACGGTGTTCAATAAGTGCTTGTCGAATGAATGAATTGCGTCTTTTACTCCTAACTACAGGTCTCGAAGTTAGATGGTCGTAGAACCACCTTACAGATGAGGAAAGTGAGGCTCAGGAAGGTCTGGTGACTTAGGCGGCGTTCTCAGCTGCAGAGTGGGAGGACTAGAATGTCGGTGCGTGTCAGCAGCGCCTCTCGGGACTCCCCCCTGCTCACTGCCCCCAGCCCTGCCCAGAGACACACGCTGCCCCTCGCAGACCATGGTTTACCCAGTCGGTTGCGCCTAAGCCGGAAGCAGAGCAATTACACTTGAAATCCCCTTACAGCAGTATCTCTGAGCATGTTCAGAGGGAACCAGCACGTTTCACATTCAGATTTTATTTCTGGTTTGCTGCGAGAAGGCAATTAAATGAAAGGTTACGCAGCTTTTTTAAATGGCCAGCTCAAACTTCTGGCTTATTTTTGCCCTGCTGTCTTTATAGGCATTTTACCAATATTTATCACTACCTCCCTCAGGGAGCCCTCAGCTCTGTGATATCTGAAATAACAAAGCCTCTCCGTTGTGGGCCCTTTAAAGGGTTCCCGGTAAAACTGCACCATTAACATTCACAGTTCCTCATTTATGAGGCCGGATTGCACTTATTTCCATATTCCTCACTGTTTTGCCAATGAGGATTTCATATAATAGTGTTTGAAGGCTAAAGACTTCAAAGAAAATTCTTTACTGTTTTTATCTTGAAAAATATTCAATATTTGTATAATTAAAGTGAAGTCTTCCTAGAAAAAATGACAACTCAAATAATCTTAAACGTACCTCCAAGAAAGAAGCTGTCAAAATGACATTTAGTTGCACGGTCACATTCTCCAAGGCGGCTGCTTCTCCTCCTGGTTTCTTGTAATCTTTGAAGGTTATGTCATGGCTGACTTCAGATCACTTTTTAAATTATTACAGTCTCCCTTCAGTGTGAGTCCCTTCCGAGGCTGAGGGACTCTGGCTTCCCTTTGCTCCACATTTTGTCTCTGGCATTGTTACTAGCCTTTTAAAGCAAAAGGCAAAACAACAAAATGTTCCTTGACCCAGGTTTTGCCCCTAGTTACTATCCTATTTTACTCTTTCCTCTGTACCAACGATTTTCAGTTGATCTGCATACCTTCTGTCTTCATTCTCTCATCTCCTAAATATATGGCAAAGATTTGACAGTGGCCTCCAAGCTCATTAGCAATTAATCTAGGGGAATTTCTCAGGTTCTTTTTTTAATTGACTGCCCCGTCTGCCTCTCTGGTTTTCACTTCACGCTCCTCGCTTGGCAGCCTACTCAGTGATCAAGCATCCCTCCATCTAGGATGTCTTCAGAGTAACTCAAGAGTTGGTATCATAATTCATACATCCTTGTGCCTGGGGCTGGCAAGGACATTCAGGGAGAAGAGGAGGAAGCTGGAAGGAGGTCAGGCCAGGGCTAGGGAAAAGGATCCATCTGGTTGGCGGGCGGCGGGGCCAGGAGGACATCACAGATCTACATTTGGTGTTCAAAGGGGCTTGGAGAACTCGTGCTGGACCTGGGACAGAACTAGTTCTTGGAGTCCAATCCAGTGGTCGGTAGGGATTCCCAGGCAATGCCTCTGCTCATTCAATGAGAATTTACCAAGCATCAATCCTGTGTTAGGCATTGTGCTAGGCGAAGGAGATGCCAAGATAAGTGAACACAGTAGATTTCCTGAAGTTGTTCACTGGGGGAGCAGACAGACAGAAAAGTAGACCCACAAAGTATGAAAAGAATATCTGAAAGA
Organism: Taxidea taxus jeffersonii; assembly: GCA_003697995.1. Classification (NCBI taxonomy): domain Eukaryota; kingdom Metazoa; phylum Chordata; class Mammalia; order Carnivora; family Mustelidae; genus Taxidea; species Taxidea taxus. Next base: position 11,645 of record ML111711.1, on the reverse strand, counting down.
GTAGAGTTTGGCATGGTGTTCATATCAGTGGTCATGGAAACAAATGCCATTGCCTTTATCTCATCAGTTGCTCTTTTGAGAGTTTGATAATGGGACGTACTAGGTGTTATATTGGAGAAGCATGATTGTGATTGCTTTTCACATTAGGCACATGAATAAATAAGATGCTTTGGTAGTTTTATAAATAGCTGTTAAGAGCTGCTAGAATACCTGAAAGCTCTTAAAACTTGCCATGCTACTTCCTCTAAAATCTTGTATTTTGCACTTTCTTTACCCACACAGACACCTGTTTTCTTCATTGCTTAGTCTGTTTACACCTCGCCTCTCTCCACCATCTCTTATTTAGTCCCATCCATTAGTTCTCCTTTCCCAAATGAAACAAAAATGACAGACTGTCTAACCAAGGAGAGTAGATTTTCGACAGGCAATGTTCACAAGTGGGAGGAAGGAGTCAAGACAGGTACGATAAACAAAATAAGCTCATAATGTTATAGTGTAACAACTTTCAGCCATCCATTTCAGGAAATTTAAGACCTTAAGAGAGATGTCTGCAAAGGAAGAAATAAAAACTTTAAGAGATGATGCAGACAATAACAAGAAGAGTGAATTTTTCAATTTATGAGATGTGGTCAAAGCTTGCTTATTGCCATTCATCATCGTAAATGCTTTCTATTATTTAAAGCATAGAGTTTAGGTTTAGGTAGACCTGATCCAAATCCCGGAGGCTGCCACCTGCTGAGTGACCTTCAATGACCTTGCCTCTGTCAGCGTCTGCTTCTACATAGGGAAGGTGGGATACTGATGGCTTGCAGTGAGGAACTTGGGATAGATGTCAAGAATAGCATCTCATATGGTGTAGATACTTGACAAGTCGTAGCTGTGAGTGAAGATTTGTTTAAGAGTTCTAGTTTTGTCCTACAACTATTTAATGAATTTTTTAAAAAGGGACACATAGATTTTCTTAGTGATTCAAGAGCTTTGAAATGCTCTCAATGTGTCATACCTGTCTTCATCTAAGAAATGCATCTTTCTTCACTTCTTTTGACTTGCTATGAGTGTTTCTGGCAATTTTTAATTAAGCCCTCACAGATTTTAGATCATTGGCTATGTGGTAAGCAAATTATTTGCAAAAATAATATTCTTGCTTCCTTTGGGGGAATTTCCTCCATGGAAATATACAGCATCCAATTTGCTGTGCAACAATTTCAGATGTTGAAAAAGGACTTTAATTTGAGAAGGGGTCTGTTTGGATTGTTTAGATTCTACCAACTGAAACTGCTTTGTTGGTTCTGTTTTTTTGGCTTCTGGGAGAGGAGGAGATAGGAATTCAATTAGCACCTTGGTGTTTGCTTTATCCTTCATTTCAGTGCGGGAGATGCTTCCTATACACAGTGGTGTCAGGTTACATCAAAAGAGGGGGAAACAGTTTCTTGGTTTTTAATTTTCTGCCGAAAAGGAAAGGCACCCATTTTGTTCTGCTCTAATTAGTATGGGAGCTAGTGCATGACTTTGAAGGCAGGCAGATGCTTCAGAGGCACTTGTAACAGGAATCTTTATTAATTTCCGTGCAGGATTTCTCCTTCTGCCATGTCTAGGCTGAAGGTAACGGCCCAGGAGGACGAGCAGTGCAGAGCGCTCACCAGCCTAAGCCAGGTGTTACCAAGAACAAGTCACAATGGTGAGAAAATGGCATGTTCACAGTCTCCCACTTCCTTCTCCATCAGAAACAAACGTTCATTATTTTATTTAAGGATTCAAAAAAATATTTTAAAGTCAGTAACAAGTCTAATTATAAAGACATTTGCTGTGAAGGTGCTGGGATTAAGGCTAGTTTGCCACCCCCTCTTTCAGAGGAAGCCAGAATGGAATCATGCAGAATGTTCACTCTGTCACCAATTCCTGCTTTTCTAATGAGGAAACAGAGGCGCATGTGGCAAACTAAGGATTAAAAGACTAATTAGTGCTCTGGTCCTTTTATTAAGCACTGAAATCTTGGTCCAGTAATACATTTGTCCGGTAAAAGGAGCTTCCCTAACTAACTGGTTCTCACCCTTGTTCTTGAAAGGGCCTGTGTGTCCTCTACACACTCCTGGAGGGGACTTTGCCTCCACTGCTGAGAGACCAAAGCCTCACGTGTTCTAAGTGACATTCTGCAGCTCATGTCCCAGCAGCACTAGAATGCCTGAGCTCCAGCAAGCTGCCTGGATGGTCAGTCCATTTAATTTCAGTGAGTACTTCATTCTAGTTAACCTCTACTTTGTAGAAGGCACTGTGGAGGCTCATAGATGAGAGAAACACTGAAAGGCTACCCTAGCCTGGAAATGTTTAAAATGGAGGTAAGCTCCAGGGCTTCCTTTAGGCTAGAAGTCACAAGCTCAGATGCCTGCAGAGGCCCAGCTGATGACATAAAGGAGTGATTTGGGCTGGATGTGAAATAATTTGGGGGGGGTGGGTGGGGGCTGTGGGCTGTTTCCAGCTGGAGAGTGCTTTCCTGTTGTTGTTGTTTTTTTTTAAGATTTTATTTACTTGACAGAGATCACAAGTAGGCAGAGAGGCAGGCAGAGAGAGAGGAAAGGAAGCAGGCTCCCTGCCAAGCAGAGAGCCGATGCAGGGCTCAATCCCAGGACCCTGGGATCATGACCTGAGCCGAAGGCAGAGGCTTAACCCACTGAGCCACCCAGGCGTCCCTGCTTTCCTGTTTTAAAAGGGCAGCTGCTACTCATTCCTGGCCAATTGTGTTCCCATGCAGAAAGTCAGGACCAGTCTGGCCAATATTGAAGATTTCCGATAAAAAGCCAGAAATCTCCATTTTTGGGTAAAATCCCTCAAAAGGACTGTGCAGGCCAAAAGGACACAGCTCAGTTTGCTGTCTCCCGCTTAGCCATGTGCAGAGCGGTCCCAGAGAACAGGGCGCAACGCCCTTCGTAATCATTCTTTTTCATCCCCTGCCCTACCTTTCCTTTTCCTGCCTGGCTGTACCCTTTCTTCTCCCCCGCCCCCTCAGGCGCAGGCCCGAGTTCAGCGAATGTTCCAGAGGAACACTGAGCGTCTGTCGTGGGCTCAGTATGAGCAACCCTGAGCAACACTACTCTGGGGTAAGCACCTCACTATAGATTTGTAATTTTTTTAGAAACGCAATACTCATGATTTTCTTCTTCCAGGGGTGAGCTGTATCTGTTTTGGCAGGTACTTCGAGGCTGACACAGGTTAGGGCTGTAGGAGCATGCGCAGCAGAGAACTCCATTCTGCAATGAGTGAAAACAGAGTCAAATGCCACGTGAAAGTCACTGCCAGAAGCGTTACATTAGTGTTAAAACTGGGTTAAAAAATTCTGAAGGGACCAGTGGACCAACCATTAAAAGTCCTGCATGTGACCCCTTCTTTCTCATTCTCTCTCTCTCTCTCTCTCTTTTTTTTTTTTTTGAAGATTTTATGTATTTAGGGACGCCTGGGTGGTTCAGATGGTTAAGTGTCTGCCTCTGGCTCAGGTGATGATCTCCTGGTCCTGGGATTGAGCCCCAGGAGCCCCACGTCTGGCTCCTGACTCAGCAGAGAGCCCGCTTCTCTCTCTCCTTCTGCCCCTCCATCCCCATGCTCGCTGTCTCCGTCTCAAATGAATAAATAAAATCTTTAAAAAAATGTTTATTTATTTATTTGACAGACAAAGAAAGCACAAGTAGGGGGAGCAGTTGGCAGAGGGAAAGGGAGAAGCAGGCTCTCTGCTGAGCAACGAGCCCAATGCAGCTACACGCAGAGCTGGGGCTTGATCCCAGGATCCTGGCAGATGCTCAACCCACTGAGCCACCCAGACGCCCCTTTCTCTCCTTCTCTTAAAGAGATAATGTGAATGTCAGAACAATAAATGCAGACAGACAGTGTCTACCATATTTAAAACAGTGCCTCAGGAGCTGTCAGCTGAGGGGAGCACATGAGGAGTTAATCAGAGATGGGTAACAGAAGGAATGAATGGGATCCTAGGAGGACGTTCAAGTTACATCCAAGTAGAGTCTGGAAGAGGGAAGGAGCAGACCATCAGAGGACATGGTGTGGAAGAGCAGAGTTATGTGTATTAGGAGAGATGACTCTGGAATACGGAATAGGAAGGTCAGGAGTCAGCAGGGGATGATAGACAACAATGAGCTGAGAAGGGATTCGGGGTTATCTATACATATATGTACGCATGTGCAATATTATACTGGAAAATGGCTAACCACTGGCCCTCCTGGGGGTGGGAGGGGAGCCTTGATTTGTAGTATTTGCGTATCATGTGGTCTAAATACTTCTACAGTGACTAGTTTCAGGCTATTGACGTGAAGGCATTGAAGGCAGAGCCGGGAAGAGATGTGCACGGCCATGCCCCGCAAGGTGGAAGGTAAGGAAGGGGACATAACAAGGTCCAAGGAAAGTCAAGATCCTGGGATGCCTTAGCGATGAGGGGTAATGAAGTCTAAAGAGCGGCTCGAGTGGAGTGACGGCAGAGTTCCTGAAGCCAGAGAGGTGCACACAGAGATTAGAAGGACCCCTCCAGCTAGGAGGGTGACCATGGAGAAAGTTGTGGAGGCTAGAGCTTATGATCTAAGTCCCGAAGCCATAGAGGGCAGCGTGACATTGTGCCCAAGGTCAGTGAATGTCAGAGGGAGATGTCGGGATGTTCTGTGCCATCGTCTGTTGCAAGTTGCTGAGCATCTTCTATGGGCATGATGCTGGGTGGACTCTAAAGATGTGTAAGACAACATTCCTATCCATTTAGTAGGGACATGAGGCCTGGACATAGGACATACAGTGTCATGTGACCGGTATAGGTTAGGGATGCTATGGATTAAGAAATGAGGCTCTTAATATTCATAATAGATACCACTTATTTGAGCCCTTACAATGTGCCCAGCACTGTGTTATGTATCTTACCTGCATTCCTTTTAACCTTTAGAACAGCATCCCATTTAACAGATGAGGAAATGGAATCAGAGATTTTAAATAGCTTATCCAAATTCACACATCTGGCAAGTGGCAGAGTCAAGCTTGAAACCCACATCTTTCTAATGCCAAAAAGCCTGTCCCCCAGCCACTGTGCATCGTAGCCCCCTCCCCCTTAAAGACAGGGCTCCGATGGAGATGAGGGAGAGTGTAATAGGAGATTTGGAGTTTCTTTTTAAAAAATTACTCAGCTTGCATATTCCTAAAGAGTCAATTCATGTTAAGAAATAATTTCCCTTGTGCTCGCATGTGACATGTATTTTTAGGATCTGCTGTTAGCAAGTGTATTTTTGTGTGATTGAGTGGGAGAGTGGGAAAGTTTTTGCAGAGCTGTTTAAACCAGAATGCAGGGGGCACAGCAGAGACTTTGAAATCTCTGTCATCTAACGTCTTGGAAAAACCACAAAGAGACGTGTTCTCAATTTATTATTCTGTATACATCCCCAGATGAATGACTAGTTAAAGGTATTGTTAAAGCATTTTAAATGACCCACTTCCAGCAGCGAACAAAATCACTGACTGTGCCAAGCCAACTGGCGCTTCTGCGATTATAAAACCACAAAGTGAGGAAAACGTTAAAACTGCTAAAGCAAAAATGATACACAATAATGGAGAAGGATAAAAACTGAGCTTTATTGTCTGCGCAGGCAGATGGCTGACCGCTAGGTGGGCCTCGGTGTAATGTCCAGGGTAATTGGCTGCTGGGGTGTTTCTGGCGAGGAAGCTTCAGACTCCCGCTCAGTACACAAAATCCTGGCGCGTTCTTTCCCGCGCCCTGCTCTCTGCTTTCGCCTCACGACTAGATCTGACACTTGATCCAAGCGGGCAACTGCAAGCAGAAAGTTACCTTTATCTTCAAATGCTTTTCTGAAAATAATGACATGAAAAGTAATTAAGGACCGGATTTCCTATCCGCCATTCTCTTCTGCATGTACAATTATCCGCAGATATAAAATTGCCTGCTTTGGTAATTATACCCTCCAAATGAGGGGCAAGTGGCTAATTATGCCCACATGTGGCCGATTGCACTCTCCATTAGCCAATTATGTGCACAATTATTTGTGCACATAAATAATTGTACTCATGGAAAATAGCCATCCTCCTCTCAAGTGCTCCTGCTTTGAGTGGCTGATGGAGTGATTGTCAAACTGGAAATGTACTTGTTGGGAGTGAAAGTATCAGATACCAGGAAACGCACCAGTGACCGGAGCTTGCAGGTGGGCACTGAAGCAAATGGCGGCAGGAGTCCAGGAGAGCGGGAAGGACTGCAGGACGGAAGGGAGAGTCTGTGGGTGAGGAAGGTGCTTCCGAGGTTGGCGGAGCCGCTCGTGTGTGGTGACCTTGGGCAGGTTCATTAGCCTTCCCTTTGTTCTACTGGTTCTGCATACACAATGAGGAGGATAATAATGCCCAAGTCCCAGCTCTATTGTAGGATGGATCCGACAATTCAGGAGGGTTTGTCGTCTACTTCAGATAAAAGCGCTACATGACAGGAGGCATCATGATGTGCGTCAGCACATCTCCACCTGCCAAGGAGGGGTAATGACCCTCCTTAGCAAAGCAGGACCTTTGCTAAGGGAAAGGAGGTATGATAAGAACAGGGAGCTTGATCCCCAGGGCACTGATGAGACACCAGAGAATGACATACAGAATTCACTCACTCATTCGTTCGTTCATTCATTCATTCATTCATTCATTCACCTCTTCAACAGACAAGAGTCAGCCTTTCACGTGGCGCTTCTCTGATTAGTAATTAGGGGAACTTTTACTTCACGCCTAAGAAATCTGGCGTTTCACAGTTGGAATGACAGACAGACTCAGTGCCAGTGAATGTTGTGAGGTAGGGTCACTTTTAACAACCCAAGAACTGGTTTTGATGCCAATGCTAACAAGTAGTAGATGTCACAGTGTCAGGGGTAAGGCCAACAGGCAAGATTGCAGCTCTGCTACCTGCCTGTCCCCCATCTTCCCTTTCACACATGGTAGAAGTATACTGCCTCATGGGGGGAAGGAAGAAGATTCACAGAGGCAAATAGGCTAAGTTAGTTTTGAAAGAAGAGGTGTTTGCCATATGGGTGCGACATGGGGGGATGTGGTCATATCATAGAAAACCGAGGCATAAAATAGCCTGTCTAGAGTTAAATGTGTGGATTCTGGACCAGACTCTGCCTGGGTTTGAATCCTGGCTGAGTGATATTAAGCAAGTTACTTAACCTCTCTGTGTTTCTGTCCATTCTCATAAAATGGGGATTCTAATAGACTTGTGTCATAAAGTTTTGTAAGGGTCCAATTAGTGCATATGTAGATAGAAGTATTTAGAACAATGACTAACACAGAGGAAGCACTGTCTGCCATTACTTTAATTACTAAACTAAAAATAAACCAAAAATCCCATCTAAGAAAAGTAGTACTAGTGGTTCTCAATCTTTAGTATATCCAAAAATCACATGCATGACTTAGCAAATAAAGCAAACTCCTAGATTCCCGCCTCTGAGATTCTCCCTCACTAGGCTGGGCTCGAGTCCAGGCATCTTCACTTCAAACAAGCCTCTCCCCAGTCCTGCCCCAAGTGATTCTGATGCAGGTGACCCGTGGACCAGGCTTTGAGAAATAGAATCACACAGAAGTGGCCCCTGACCACAGCCCATTCCTTACCTGGGGGACTTCTGCTGACAAGAGCCTCTGTGGAACAGGCGGCGGGAACCAGAGCGGCAAGCGCAGGTCTCCTCTGAGGCGGCAGCGTGTGTGCTGCATGGTCCGATGGGCCCACTGGCAGCTGCCTTCTGTAACTCTTCTGTATACTCAGCAGATGGGATTTTTTTTTAAAAAAAATTAATACCTCTATGATGAGACAAATCTCATGTCTCTTAATTCTGTAAATGAAGAAACTAAAGTGTGAACATCTGCACTTAGGAGAACGAGTTACCAAAGCCAGACACTCCCAGCTCCGGGTGATTCCCAGCAGCGGGAACGAAGGCGGACTCGCCCAGAGTGCAACATATGGACCTGTGGCCGCGGGCTCCACACTTGCCACAAAGAGCCGGTTCTGCCTGTGGTGTGTCAATGCTTAAGGTAAGCGCTTCTTCAAAATGCTGGTTTTGAAAGCCCGGCTTCCCTAAATAGGAACATTCTAATGGTAGCAAAAATGAAAACATCTTCTGGATTGAAAAGGGACCCACGGCATAAGGGTTATCACACACCCCTCTCCCTGGGTGATGAGTGGCTGCCTGGCTGGCCTCCAACCCCGGGGGCCAAATGCTGAAGCAGTTATGGACAAGATCCCAGACCTACCGGACACTTCTCAGAAATATGTTGTTGGCATAAAAAGAAATATTGATTCATGATAATAAAAATGTTGTACTTAAATACTATCCCCCCAAAAAAGAAATTTGCTCTCCCCATATCTATATATTGAATCTTCATGAAGACACGCTCCCCTAAAAACCCACTAGTGTCGGAATGTGTGTTGTACTTTGTGATGTATTCACACAGATCTCGGAGACCCGGTCAGGAGGCGCAGATAGTGAAGGTCATCTGCCCCCCGTCTAAAGCCTGAGCCCTCTGCGTCGAGCCCTAAGAACAGCCTCTCCCCTCTGCTGGAGGGCGGATTTAGCGGCCAGCTGTCCTCAGCCCTGCTCTAGCGGACAGCTCCATCCTTGGCTTGCAGAGGAGACCATCAGGGGCATGCTTATCTGGAAAGAGCCCGTCAGGCTGGAGGGAGGGATTGAATCTAACAAGACGATATGTGATAAGGATAATCGTGAAGCTGAACTCCAGACCGGAGGAATCGAGCACCACATTTCTGAGAGCAGCGGAGGAGAGCGTTGGTGGCTGGGCACTTTGTCTGCCAGAGCAGCCATTCCATCTGGATGGCTCGAACTGCTGGAAGGTTCCTCTCCACATGGTGCCCATGTACCTTCAGTCCGTTCTTGCCGTGGCGCTTGCTTGCCCCGGCTTGCTCACCTTGGCTTCCCCTATCTCTCCCGTACGTGTTCCCCTTCTGGCTTGCCCCCCACCCCCGACTAACGAGCACCAGCCACCCTGGGGCCTTTTTTGGGGTCCTTAATGGACTAAACCCATTCCTGCACCCAGGTCCTTACACCTGCTGTCCTACCTCTTGGCAAAGCTGCCTCCTTCCTGTCCTTCAGGACTCAGCTCCGATGTTTCCTTGCCCAGTGTCAGCTTCCTCCCCCTGTTCCTCTCACTCTCTGTACCCTGTGACTCCCTTCTAGCACTCACCGACATTTATACTTATTTAAAAATAGAGCTAATAGAGCTATTTGTACACTCTCTCTCTCCTGTCCCCCTCCTTCACTGCAAGTCTTCATAAGCCAGTACTTAAAACCCAGTTAATAGATAGACATCGGACAATTATACATCATTTTCAGTCCATCCTGAGTTGATAAATATATTTTAATGTATTAGGCATGAAGAGAGCAAAGGTATTTGTTCACCTGTTCTTACCTAGGGATGTATCTAAAAAAGATTTAAAGTAGATATTTGGGGGCCCAAATATGTGTGGTGATGAGACGATCTTCTGTTCCTAAATACCCAGCTCTTCCAGCTCACTGTCCTGGTGGGGGCAGGTCAGGCCTCGGGTCCCCTTCTGACCGTGTGGTCTCTGGAGCTGTGGCTCTCCAGGGCTGGCAGGTGGCCCCAGATTCAGCCAGCCACCTGAAATTCTGGCTGCACAGGACCAGGATCAATCCCGACCTGGTCTGTAGGCCGGAGCTGTCAGGAGCCGAGGAGGTGGGTAGCTGCTTCTGTGAACGCCTTTCCCCGAGTCTGCCAAATGGCCATCAGACAGTGTTAATGACTTTTGACTTCGGTTTGAACAGAGCAGTCCCTTGGGCCGTTTACTGTGCTGTATCATCCTCTCTGGAAAGTGCTCTCTAAGTAACTGCCCAGCCGACTGAGGAAATAAAATGCTCACAGAGGGGAAAAACCACACACACACAGAGGCCGACTTCTCATAACACGGTGTTTAGGTCTAGAACTGGATCGTGAAAGGGCGCTTAAATTTTCTGTATTCATTGCATAGAACACTCATTTATTCCCTCTTTTCCCCTCACACCTGCCTGCCTCTGTCTCTCCACCACACACACACACACACACACACACACTAAGTCATTGCCAATAGTAATAGAGTTGCTTCTTTACCTTTTGGAAAGAAACTTCATTCTGATGAGGACCATGCTGACTAGCCTGGCTCTTAATTGCAGAGACAATGCTTTATGCCATTATCTCTGCACAGCTGAAGGGCCTGGTGGAAGCCGTCCTCTAAATGAAATAAGGTAGAGAGATTCCTGCCAAGGGTTGGCAAAACTGCAGTCTTCTCTCCCACGCTCACAGCTTCTGAGAGAGAGAGAGAGAGCTGGGGGGAGGGGGGGTGTCAACGAGCACGTGTGGGCAGGGCCCCCTGAAGGGAAGATGGGGGAAGAAGTGTATGCGGAGGTCAGGCTGGCTGGCAGAAAGGACATACCCCTGAGTAACTGCTCTGAATACTCGGCAGAAGTTCACAAAGAACCCGATTGCGGGGACTAGAGGAACCCCTTAAGGCTGAGACCTTTACTCCTGCACAGACTCTTGAGAATGTGCCCTGCACAGTGGTCCATATTCTTTCTCTGACAATGCCAAAGACAAGGACTACAGGTCATGGCCCTCCTCCTGGGATTATGGCGGAAGGTGACATCTGAGGGTTCACCGTGTGCCAAGGGCTGATTGAAGTGCTGTTGTGTACCATCACATCTAGTCCTCACAGTTATCAGAAGGGAGTGGGTATGGAGTAAAACCCAATAAGGGCGTCCAGGAATAGCTACCCTCCTTGGGCCCCTATAAACATAGTAATTGTGTTTTCTTCTCCAAATCCTGTCTTACTTCTGTTGCTGAGATATTCACTGTAGAAAAGAGACGTAATAGTAATGATGTAAAAGGGTGCTGGGCAAGACAGCATCCAGTCACAGTGCTCACTGACGGCTGAACCCGAAACTCTAGTTTCTCGATCGTCCCACGATGAAGATCGCTTTGTTTGAGGACAAGCCAGGTAAATGGCTACTCTTTATTACATAAATGAGCAACCTTCAAGAGAAGTGTGAAGAGATCTTTGTATTTTCTGAGATTCAAAAATCTGCCTCACTCTTTGGGTGGCAGGTAAAGGTTGTCCAGGTAAAGGGAGCCTGGTACCTCTGGTTCTGTAAGGTGGCAGACCCTGAAATGAGAGCCACACTTGGAGCCCATATGCCCCTGGTTCTGTGCGTGGACTGCCAGAGCTAATCACGAAAGCTGTAACTTTGGAACACGTGCAGCACCTCCTCAGCTAAGGTTGGCCCCGACAGAGAGGGCTGTTGTCCTATAGAAACCCATTGCATGTGTGCTTTCCTCTAGGCTGGAAAAGGCATGATCAGATTAGTAAAAAAGCATCATGAAAGGGACTGTGACATCTTGTGAAAATGGTCTAAGTAGCTTCTGTTTCCATTGGGTGTTGGAAGAAAATGGACTCATCTTTGTGCTCAGCAAAGCCTTGGGAGAAGGAAACCTTACAGAGGAATATACTGTAGTTTCTGCGGTGTTAATGACGGAGAGAGGAAGGGCGAGTGCTGCTGCAGGCAGTCATTCAGGAACCTGGCTGACAGCACATCTGCCATTTTTAACATTTGGTTTCCAAGGTTATT
>ML111710.1:35433-67725 GCA_003697995.1 Taxidea taxus jeffersonii | reverse complement strand
AGATTACAAGTGCATTAGCAACATAGAGAAACATTCCATAATGCCATGAGTCAATCTATCAAAAGGATTTGAACACCATTACAAACTCATTTATACTTAAAAACAGAGCCTCAAAATACATAAAGCAAAAACGGACAGAAGTGAAAGCAGAAACATACCATTCAGGGACCAATGGAGAGTTCAGTCTTTCATTTTCAGTAACTGACAGAACTATACAGAAGGTCAACATGGAAACAGAGGACTTGAAGGACACTATAAGCTGACTAGACCCAACAGACACATACAGAGCACTCCAAAAAAGCAGAAGAAACACTCTTTCCAAATGCACTAATGGATCAAAGAAGTCACAAGGAGATTTAAAAATATAGATGAATGAAAATGAAAACATACCAAAACTTACAGGATGCAGCGAAAGTAGTACTGATATGAAAATTTATGTCTATAAACATGTATGTTAAAAAGAAAGTTCTCAAATGAATAATCTAATTTTCCTCTTTAAGAAACCATAAAAAAGAGCAATCAAAACCAAAAGCAAGCAGAAGGACGGGAATCCTAAAGATTGAAGTGGAAATAAATAGAAATGAAGAAAAACAATAAAAAAGAATCAGCAAAATCAAAAGTGGGGTTTTTTTGGGGGCGCCTGGGTGGCTCAGTGGGTTAAAGCCGCTGCCTTCGGCTTGGGCCGTGATCCCAGGGTCATGGGATCGAGCCCCGCATCGGGCTCTCTGCTCTGTGGACAGCCTGCTTCCTCCTCTCTCTACCTGCCTCTCTGCCTACTTGTGATCTCTGTCTGTCAAATAAATAAATAAAAATCTTTTAAAAAAAAGTGTTTTTTTTTTTAAGATTTTATTTATTTGAGAGAGAGAGAGAAATATGATAGAGAGAGAGCATGAGAGGAGAGAGATCATCAGGAGAAGCAGACTCCCTGCCAAGCAGGAAGCCTGATGTGGGACTTGATCCTGGGACTCCAGGATCATGATCTAAGCCAAAGGCAGTTGTTTAACCAACTGAGCCACCCAGGCGCCCCCAAAAGTGAGTTCTTTGAGAAGATCAATAAAATTAACAAACTTCAGGGACGCCTGGGTGGCTCAGTTGGTTAAGCAGCTGCCTTCGGCTCAGGTCATGATCCCAGCGTCCTGGGATCGAGTCCCACATCGGGCTCCTTGCTTGGCAGGGAGCCTGCTTCTCCCTCTGCCTTTGCCTGCCACTCTGTCTGCCTGTGCTCGCTCTCTCTCTAACAAATAAATAAATAAATAAAATCTTAAAAAAAAAAAAAAGATTCTCTCTTAAAAAAAAAAAATTAACAAACTTCAGCTAGATTGACCACAATAAAGGCTCAAATGTCTAAAATCAGGAATGAAAGAGGACCCATGACTACAAAACTAACAAATTTAATGAAGGAAAAAGGATTATAAGGGAATAATATGAACAAATGAACATCGACAAGCTAGAGCACTAAGATGAAATGCACAAATTCCTAAAAAATAAAAAATACTGACACTGGCTCAAGAAGAAACAGAAAATCTAACAGACATATGCAAGCAAAATGAAAAAAACAGTAATAAGAAGTTCCCACAAAGAAAAGCCTAGAACCAGACGGCTCCACTGGTGAATTTTACCACAACGTTTAAAGAAGAATTACCACCGATCTTTTGAAAAGCCTTCCAGAAGACAGAATGGACACAGACATTTCCCAGCTCATTCTTTGAGGCTAGTATTACACCCTAATACCAAAACCTGACAAAGACATCAAAAGAAAACTACAGATTGGTATCTCTTAAGAATACAGATGTGGAGGAAAGGTTCAAGACAGAAGTGTAGGAAGATCCTGAGCTCACCTCCTCCCAGGGACACAACAAATCGACGACTACATACAGGATCATTCCCTCTGAAGGGGACCGAGAAACTGGATGAACAGACCCTCTGCAAGAAGGGAGAGCAATGAGACAGAAGGCAGAGATGGAGATACCCCGGGGGCAGCATTTCACAGCCAAGAGGGATCTTAAAGGCACAAAACATTTTCCCTGAGGAGTGAGAGACTGGAGCTCCACATCAGGGACTCCAACCCTCAGATCCTGAATAAAAGAGACAAGATCCCCAAACACCTAGCTTTTAAAAGCCAATAGCAAGTACATCTCAGAAAACTCTAGAACTATAGGGAAATGAGAACTCATTTTTTTTAAGGATTTTATTTATTTATTTGACAGAGAGATCACAAATAGGCAGAGAGGCAGGCAGAGAGAGAGAGGAGGAAGCAGGCTCCCTGCTGAGCAGAGAGCCCGACATGGGGCTCGATCCCAAGACCCCGAGATCATGACCCGAGCCGAAGGCAGAGGCTTTAACCCACTGAGCCACCCAGGCACCCCAAGAACTCACTCTTAAAAAGCTTACACATAGATCAGCTTGACTCGGAACTTTACACCTTAGTGTAAAACACCAGATCGAAAGGTACATGGGCTGCAGGTGAAGGAGTCCCACTTACTAATCTTGGAGGGTCTGTTGGAACCATAGGAGGCAGCTGGGCCACTCTGCAAGGACTGACACAGTGGTGGCAGCCATTTTTGCCATCCTCTTCTGCTGTTCTGATCCTGGCACTGGTGGGTACCATTCTGGAATCCTCCCTCTAGACTGCTAACCCTAGCCAACTATGCACCTCAGCTGGGCTTCACAGCTGAACAACAGCCCCTCCGTCAGCATGCTCACAGCAATACTAGCCGGGCAGGGGACCAGCCCCACCCAACAGCGCACCCACAGTAGCTGCCACAACACAAGGAGGCACACAGCCCACATAGGGGACACCCCTGGAGCACCTGGCTTTCGTGGCCAGGAGGGACTTCACTTCTGGGCCCCACAGGACATCTTCTACATAAGGCCACTCCTTCAAGATGGGGAGATGTAGTTGAACTATCTAATAGATACAAACAAACACAGAGAATTGAACAAAATGAGGTGACAGAGGAACATGTTCCAAATGAAAGAACAAGACATAAACCTCAAAAAGAATTAGATAAAACTGAGATACTTATCTACTCATCCACCCAATAAAGAGTTCAAAGTAATGGTCATACAGATGCTTACCAAACTTGGGAAAAGAATGGATAACCATGTTGAGAATGTCAGCAGAGAGAGAGAATAAAAAAATACCAATCAGAGCTGAAGAATACAATAATAAAAATGAGATATGCACTTGGGGGAATAGACAATAGATGATATGGAAGAATGGATCAGTGATCTGGAAGACAGGGTAATGGAAATCATCCAATTAGGACAGTAAAAAAGAAAAAACTAAAAAAGGAGGATAGTTTAAGGGACCTCCGGGACAACATCAAGTGTACTAACATTCACTGACTGCAGTCCCAGAAAGAGAAGAGAGAGTAAAGGGACAGGACACCTATTTGAAGAAATAATGGCTGAAAACTTCCCTAACCTGGCAGAAGAAAGAGACATACAAGTCCAGAGAGCACAGAAAGTCCAAGATGAACCCAAAGAGACTGCACCAAGACACATTATTGTTAAAATGTCAACAATTAAAGGTAAAGATAAAAGCAGCAAGAGAAAAGGAACTTGTTATGTATAAGGGAACCCTGGTAAGATTACCAGCTAATTTTTCAGCAGAAACTTTGTAGGCTGGAAGACAGTAGTAGGACAACATATTCAAAGTGCTGAAAGGAGAACAACAAAAAAAAACCCTTACCATCAAGAATACTGTACCTGGTAAGGTTCTCATTTAGAACATAAGCAGAGATAAAAGAATTTCCCAGACAGCTATAGCTAGAAGTTCATCATCACTAAACTGGCTTCACAAAAAATATTAAAGGAACTTCTTCAAGCAGAAAAGAAAAGACAGTAACTAGAAATAAGGAAATCTATGAAAGAAAACATCTCACTGGTAAAGGCAAACATACAGAAAAGGCAGTGGATCAACCACTTATAAAACTAATGAGGGTTGGGGCGCCTGGGTGGCTCAGTGGTTTAAAGCCTCTGCCTTCGGCTCAGGTCATGATCCCAGGGTTCTGGGATCGAGCCCCACCCCCACGTGGGGCTCTCTGCTCAGTGGGGGGGCCTATTTCCCTTCCCCTCTCTCTCTGTCTGCCTCTCTGCCTGCTTGTGATCTCTGTCTGTCAAATAAATAAATAAAAATCTTAAAAAAAAAAACAACTAATGAGGGTTAAAGACAAAAGTACTAAAATCAACAATATCTCCAACAATGAATGAATACACAAAACAGAAGTAAAATACAATATCAAAGACAAAATGTATGTGTGTGTGGGGTGGGGGTTTATTTACTTATTAAAGATTTTATTTATTTGAGAGGGAGGAGGAGGAAAGGAGGGAAGGGGAGAGACAGAGCAAGAATGAGCACAGAAGCGGGGGTGGGGAGGTGCAGAGGGAGAAGCAGAGTCCCTATTGAGCAGGGAGTCTGGCTCAATCCTAGGACCCAGAGATCTTGACCTGAGCCAAAGGTAGACACTTAACTGACTGAACCACCCAGGTGTCCCCAAATGTGGTATTTTTACAATGAGTCTGAACTTAACCACCAACTGAAAACAGATTGCTATACACAAGTTGTTATATATGAACCTCATGGTAACCACATACCAAAACCCTGGAATAGATACACAAAAAATAAACAGACAGGAATCTAAACATAACACTAAAGAAAGTCATCAACTCACAAGGGAAGAGAGTAAAGAAAAAGGAATAGAACTGGAAAAACAACCAGAACACAGCAAACAAAATGTCAGTAAATACATACCTATCAATAATTACTATAAATGTAAATAGAATAAATTATCCAATCAAAAGACACACAGTAGGGGCGCCTGGGTGGCTCAGTGGGTTAAGCCGCTGCCTTCGGCTCGGGTCATGATCCCAGGGTCCTGGGATCGAGTCCCGCGTCGGGCTCTCTGCTTAGCAGGGAGCCTGCTTCTCCCCTCCCCTCTCTGCCTACTTGTGTAATCTCTGTCAAATAAATAAATAAAATCTTAAAAAAAAAAAAAAAAGACACACAGTAGCTTTTTTTTTTAATTTTTTGAGATTTTGTTATCATTTATTTGTGAAGTTAAAAAGGAGCAATAAAAAGTAAAAACTGCCATACAATTTTTTGTTTTGTTTCAATGTCCTCTTAAACAGTGGGAAACCCAAGACCAGTTCCGGGATGGGGGCTGGGAGGGGCTGTAGGAGCAGAGCAAGGCAATGGAGAGGAGACAGGAGGAGCAGAGATTTCTGGCCTGGAGTGGGGGTGGGTGGGGGAGGGGGCCTGCAATAGCAACACCTGGTCCGAGGAATGTTCCAACTCTAACTAAAAAAAAAGAAATAGGAGGAGTGACTTTTTTTCCTTTTTAAAAGTTTTATTTTTTTATTAAGATTTTTTATTTATTTATTTGACAGAGAGAGCGAGCACAGGCAGACAGAGTGGCAGGCAGAGGCAGAGGGAGAAGCAGGCTCCCTGCTGAGCAAGGAGCCAGATGTGGGACTCGATCCCAGAACGCTGGGATCATGACCTGAGCCGAAGGCAGCTGCTTAACCAACTGAGCCACCCAGGCGTCCCCCTTTTTAAAAGTTTATTTAAAAAAACACGAAGGGGGGGTACCTGAGTGACTCAGTAGATTAAGCCTCTGCCTTCAGCTCAGGTCATGGTCTCAGGGTCCTGGGATGGAGCCCCTGCATCGGACTCTCTGCTCGGCGGGGAGCCTGCTTCTCCCTCTCTCTGCCTGCCTCTCTGCCTACTTGTGATCTCTGTCAAATAAATAAAATCTTGAAAAATAAATAAATAAAATAAAAACATGAAGAGGGCCAAGGGTGAAAGGAAGAAAATGAATTGCTTTCCCCTCAAAGAGGCAGTTTCAGGACGGGATAGAGATTCAATCACACACACACACACACATGCGTGTGTGTGTATACACATATATATAATTGTATATATTTTATACAATATACATATTTATGCATATATATTTATACATATATTTTTATGCATATATATTATGCACATACATATTATGTATATATATTTATACATATATATAATTGTATATGTTTTATACAATTATATATATATAATTTTATAGGTTTTGATTTTTTGTTTTTATATTTAAAAAGAATTTTTTGGCAGAGATTTATTTCTATCTTCTATGGCTGGCTCAACATGAAAGATCCCAATTTTGAAAGAAAAAAGCATGAGACACACAGAATGAGCGAGAGAGTGAGAGCCCAGCATTGTCCAAGGCCATGACCTTGGTGGCAAGGTGGGTACCCTGTGTCTTTTGATTGGATCAAGTCCCACATCTGGTTCCCCGCTTCTCTATCGGCTTCTGCCTCTCTCTCTCTCAGGAATACATAAATAAAATCTTTTTATTTAGAAAATAAAATAAAGATTTTATTTATTTATTTCAGAGAGAGAGACTATGAGCACAAGTAGGGGGAGGGGCAGAGGGTGAGAAGGAAGCAGGCTCCCCACTGAGCAGAAGCCTGACATGGGGCTCCATCCCAGCACCCTGAGATCATGACCTGAGCAGAAGGCAGACACTTAACCAACTGAGTCACCCAGGCGCCCCATAGGCTTAATAGACTTAAAATAGACTTAAAAACAAAAACTGTAATGAGAGACAAAGAAGGGTATTATATAATAAAGGGATCAATCCAATAAGAAGATAAAACATTTGTAAATATTTATGCTTCCAACAGAGACGCACCTAAATATATAAAGCAAATATTAACATATGCAAAGGGAGAAACTACCGGTCATACAGTAATAGTAGACGGACTTTAACACCCCGCTCACCCCAATGGATTGATCATCCAGCCAGAAACAAAGGAAACACTGGCCTTGGATGACACATTAGACCACATGGACTTAACAGAACATTCAGAATATTCCACCAAAAAACAGCAGAATACACATTTTTCTTAAGGGAACATGGAATACTCTCCAGTACAGATCATAAGAAAGGCCATAAAACAAGTCTTAATAAATTTAAGATGAATGAAGTCACACTGAGCATCTTTTCCAACCACAACAGTATGAAAGTAGAAATCAATTGAAATGAAAGAATTGGAAGAAACACAAACACATGGAGGTTAAACAAGATGCTGTTAAACAACCAATGGGTCAATGAATAAATCAAGAGGAAATAAAAAGACACCTTGATGCAAAAATGAAAACGCAATGGTCCAGAATCTATGAGAAGCAGCAAAAGAAGTTCTAAGAGGGAAGTACACACAGAACCATATCAAGAAATGGGAAAAATCTTAAATCAACAATCTAACCTCATACCTAAAGGAATGAGGGAGAAAAAGAAAGAACAAACAAAGCCCAAAGTTAAGAGAAGGAAGAAAATAAAGATCAGAGTGGAAATAAATAAAATAGAGATTAAAAAGAAAAACACAGAAAAGATCAATGAACTTAAAAGCAGGCTCTTCAAAAAATAAACAAAACTGAAAGATCTATAGCCAGACTTGTCAAGAAAAAAGAGAAAGGACCAAATAAAATTAGAAGTGAAAGTTACAGCTGACACCACAGAAATACAAAGGATCATAAAAGATTTTCATGAACAATTATATGCCAATAAACTGGACAACCTAGAAGAAATGGACAAATTCCTAGAAATATCCAATCTTCCACAGCTAAATCAGAAAGCAGAAAACCTAAACAAATTATCACTAGTAATGAAATTCAATCAGTAATCCAAAAACTCCCCAAAACCAAAAGTCTAAGACTAGACAGCTTCACAGGTGAATGCTACCAAACTTTTATTTTTATTTATTTATTTTTAAAGATTTTATTTATTTGACAGAGAGGGAGAGAGAGAGAGAGCGCAAGCGCACACAAGCAGGGGGAGCAGCAGGCAGAGGGAGAGGAAGAAGGCTTCTCACTGAGCAAGGAGCCCGATGTGGGATCTGATCCAGGACCCTGGGATCATGACCTGAGCTGAAGGAGGCAGACGCTTAACCAACAAGCCACTCAGGTGCCCATCTACCAAAATTTATAGAGTTAATACCTATCCTTCCCCAAATTTCAATTTATTCCAAAAAACTGATAGGGAATAAATGCTTCCAAACTTATTTATGAGGCCAGGAGTACTGTGATACCTAAAATCAAAGACAATGTAAAAAAAAAAAAATTACAAGCCAGTATCCCTGATGAACACAGATGCAAAAATCCTCAACAAAATATTAGTAAAGCAAATTCAGCTAACACATTAAAACGATCCGACACCATGATCAAATGGGACGTATTCCCAGGATGCAAGGATGGGTCAGTATGTGCAAATCATTTCATGTGATACACCACATTAACGAGACAAAGAATAAAAATCATCCCATTAGCTCAGTAGATGAAAAAGCATTTGACAAAATTCAACATCCATTCATGATAGAAACTCTAAAAAAGGTGGGTATAGATGGAACATAATAAATATAAATAAATATAATAAACATAATAAAAGCCACCTATGACACACCCATGGCTAACAACATCCTTAACAATGAAAAGTTGAAAGCTTTTTCTCAAGATCAGGAACAAGACCCGAATGCCCACCCTTGCCACTTTTACTGAATATGGTACTACAGGTCTTAGCCGCAGTGATCCGGCAAGAAAAGGAAATAAAAGGCATCCAAATTGGAAAGGAAGAAGTAAAACTGTCACTATTCACAGATGAGCTACTACAATATAGGAAAGTGTAAAGCCATCACCCATAAACTATTAGTTTAAAGGAATTCAGTTAAGTTGCAGGATACAAAATGCACAGAAATCTGTTGTTGTTGTTGTTTTCAGTGGCAGATTTTTTTTTCTATTTTTTTTTAATTTTAAATTCACGCTTTTTTATTTAAACATATAATGTAACCCCACCACCCTCTCCCAACCCCTCTCCCCCCCACACCCTCAGTTTGTTTTATGACATTAAGAGTCTCTTTTGGTTTGTCTCCCTCCCTGTTGTTGTTTTTTTAAAGATTTATTTATTTATTTTAGAGAGTGAGAGAGAAAGAGGGAAGGGGAGGGAGAATCTGAAGCAGACTCCCTGCTGAGCCCAGAGCCTGATGTGGGGCTCAATCCCACAACCCTGAGATCATGACCATAGCCAAAACCAAGAGTTGGGTATTGAACGCCCCTGTTGTGTTTTCACCTACTAGTAACAAACTATTGCAGAAATTAAGGAAACTATCCCATTTACAACTGCATCAAAAAGAATAAAATAACTAGGAATAAATTTAACTGAGGAGATGAATCACCTATACTTTGAAAACTGTAAGACAATGATGAAAGAAACTGAAGATGACATGAATAAATGGTAAGATATACTGTCCTCATGGATTGGAGGAATTAATATTATTAAAATGTCCATACTACCAAAAGCAATCTACAGATTCAGTGCAATCCCTTTCAAAATACCCAAAGACATTTTTCAGAGAACTGGGACAAATATCCTAAAATTTGCATGGAACCACAAAATTTGCATGCAACCTCGAGAAAGAGGAACAAAGCTGAGGGTATCATGCTTCCAGGTTTCAAACTACAGTACAAATTACAGTAATCAGTATGATTCTAGCACAAAACCAAACACATAGATGGACGGATCAGAAGAGAGAGCCCAGAAATAAAATCAACTTACATGGCCAATTAATCTACAACAAAGGAAGCAAGAATATACAACGGTGAAAAGACAATCTCTTCAATAAATCGTGTTAGAGAAAATGGACCACTTTCTTATATCCTATATAAAACTAAGCTTAAAATGAACTAAAGACTTAAATGTAAGACCTAAAACCATAAAACTCCTGGAAGAAAATAGGCAGTAACCTCTTGGACATTTGTTTTAGCGATACCTTTCTGGACAACAAAGCAAAAAGAAACAACTGGGACTCCATCGAACTGAAAAACTTTAGCACAGTGAAGGAAATCATCAACAAAACGAAAAGGCAATTTACCAAATGGGAGAAGACAGGCAAAGAATGTCTCATAAGGAGTTAACACCCAAAATATAAAAGAACTTAGAAAACTCTGTATCAGTTGTTTTTTAGATTCCACACAAGTGTGAAATTCTGCTGTCTTTGTCTTTCTCTGACTGGCTTACAGCACTTAGCATCACGACCTCCGTCTCCACCAACATGACCTCCGTGTTATTATAAATGGCAAGATTTCATTCCTTTCGTGTGGCTCAGCCACCAATCACACACAAAAACACACACTTT
Source organism: Taxidea taxus jeffersonii (assembly GCA_003697995.1). Lineage (NCBI taxonomy): Eukaryota > Metazoa > Chordata > Mammalia > Carnivora > Mustelidae > Taxidea > Taxidea taxus. Next base: position 57,534 of record ML111710.1, on the reverse strand, counting down.
TATCCATTCATCAACCTGGAGATGCGCTGCTTCTGTATCATGGCTCTTGGACATAATTTCGCAATGAACACAGCAGTGCATAGGTCTTTTCCGATGGCTTTTACTTTTCTTCAGATAACTTTCTAGAAGTGGAATTACTGGGTCATATGGTGCTTCTACTTTAACTTTTTCAGGAACCTCTGCACTGTTTTCCATAGTGGCTGCACCAATGTACCTTCCCACCAATGGTGAGTGCATGAGGGCTCCCTTTTCTCCACATCCTTGCCAATACCTGTTATTTTTTGTCTTTCCGACCACAGCCACTCTGGCAGGTGTGGGGAGCTAGCTCACTGTGGTTTTGATCTGCAACTCCCTGATGATGAGTGATGTTTAGTATCTTTTCATACGTTTGTTGACCATCTGTATGTCTTCCATGGAAAAACGTCTGTTCAAGTCTTCTGTCCATTTTTCAACTGTTTTTTTGTTTTGTTCTTTTTTTTTTTTATGTTGTGTAAGTTCTAGCTGGGGTGGCTATAATAAAAGACGGGAACTTACAAATGCTAGAGAGGATACAGAGGAATTGGAGCCCTCATACACGGTTGGTGGGCATGTCAAGTAGTACAGCTACTTGAAAAAAGTCTGTCAATCCTCAGGAAGTTAAACCTAGGGTGGCCATATGATCTGGCAATTCCATTCATAGGGGCATACTCGGTAGAGCAGAAAATACGTGTCCAAATGTCTACTGCAGCATTATTCATGATAGCCAAGAACGGGAAACAACCCAAGAGTTCGCTAAGTGAAGAAGGGATAAGTGAAATGTGGCACATTCATACAATGGGAATATCATTTATCCCTAAGAAAGAATGAAGTACTGATTCATGCTAGAACATGGATGAATCCTGAATGTATTAGGGCTACGTGATAGAAGTCAGACACTAAAGGTTACTTTGTGATTCCATTTATGTGAAATGTCAAGAATAGGCAAATCCATCAAGACAGAAAGAAGGTGACTGCCAGGACTTACAGAGAGAAGGCGAGAGGGGGGTGACTGCTAATGGGGCTGCATTTTCGGTGATGAAAATGTTCCAGAATTAAGACAGTACTAGTAGTGGTGGTTGCACATCTTGGTGAGTACACACTAAATACCACTGATTTGTACGTGAATTTGAACCCACTGGATTTGTATTTAAAGTTTATTTATTTACGTGTTGAAGTCATCTCTACACATAACCTGAGGCTTGAATTCAGGACCCTGAGATCAAGAGTCGCATACTCTTCCGACTGAGCCAGCCAGGTGCCCCTGATTTCATTTTTAAAAGAGTGAATTTTATGAGTATGTAAATTATATTTCAACTGAAAAAGAATGGATGGTTTCAGCTTTTTCTACATCAATACTACATGTAGGGTGACAATGGAATATACTTTTAATGTGTTGGAAGAACAGAGGACCTAGATTTTATATTTAGCTAAAATATTTAAATATGAGGGCCTGATAAAAATATTCCTAGGCACACAAGATTTCAGAAGGCAATATAAAGGCTTGCACTGAAAATATCTGGGATGAAATACTTTTTTAGGGGTAGATTTTATTTATTTATTCATTTGACAGAGAGAGAGAACAGAAGCAGGGGGAGAGGGAGAGGGAGAGGGAGAAGCAGGCTCTACTGAGCAGGGAGCCCGATGTGGGACTCGATCCCAGGACCCTGGGATCATGACCTGAGCCAAAAGCAGATGCTTAACCAACAAATGCTGAACCCACTGAGCCACACAGCAGCCCAGGATGAAATACTTTTAATACAGACACTAAAATAGGAAGGATTAAAAGAGACAGAAAAGTATGATAAACTTTAAAAAAGATTTTGTTTATTTATTTGAGACAGAGAGAGAGTGCAGCAGAGGCAGAGGGAGAAGCAGACTCCCTGCTGAGCAGGGAGCCTGATTCAAGAGGCGCCTGGGTGGCACCTGGGTGGCACCTGGGTGGCTTAGTCATTAAGCGTCTGCCTTCGGCTCAGGTCATGAGTCCAGGGTCCTGGGACTGAGCCCCGCATCGGGCTCCCTGCTTAGCGGGGAGTCTGATTGTCCCTCTCCTTCTCCCTCTACTCATGCTGTCTCTCTCTTTCTCAAATAAATAAAATCTTAAAAAAAAAAAAAAAAAAGATTCACGGAGCGCCTGGGTGGCTCAGTGGGTTAAGCCTCTGCCTTCGGCTCTGGTCATGATCTTAGGGTCCTGGAATAGATCGCCAAATTAGGCTCTCTGCTCAGCAGGGAGCCTGCTTCCTCCTCTCCGTCTCTGCCTGCCTCTCTGCCTACTTGTGATCTCTATCTGTCAAATAAATAAATAAAATCTTAAAAAAAAAAAAAAAAGATCCAGTTCCCGGGTTGCCTGGCTAGCTCAGTAGGGGGAGCATATGACTCTTGATTTCAGTGGTAGTGACTGAGACATTATTTAAAATCTTAAAAAAAAAAAAATTCAATTCCCAATGAACATATAGAAATAAAAAATATGTATATGGTCAATATATATGAAATAAAGCAAAAATTGACAGTGTTACAAGGAAAAACTGATCAGTTTCTCATCACTGTGAGATCTCTACACACAGCTCTCACTTATTAATAGGTTGTGTAGAAAAAATCCCCAGCAATAATATAGAAGAGTCAAACAACACAATTAACAGGCGTGACCTACGAGACATTTTACACAGTTCTGCATTTAGGGAATATACATTTTTCTTAAGAACATGTAGAATAATCAAGTAACAAATCACCTCAACACATTTCACAGAATAAGTAGCGTGTAAGACATGACCTTTTACCTCAGTGTCATTAGTCAGAAGTTAATAATACTGAGATCAAGAGTGGGACACTTAGCCGATCGAGTCACCCACGTGCCCTAGTCCTCACAGTTTTGACCTTAGAATCCCCTTAAAATTATTGAGGGGTCCAACCTACATAATCAACAAAGGAATAATATCAAGAATATATGTGTGTGTGTGTATGTGCACATGCATGCCTCTGTATACACACACACACACACACACACAAATGCATATGCAGAGGAACACAAAACTCCCACAAATAAATAAGAAAAGCTCTAGTAAATCAAAAAATGGGCAAAAGCAAAAACAGGCATTTCACAGAAGAGGAAACATATGGCCAATAAACATATGAAGATATCCAAAATAGATACAGAACTTATAAAACTCAACACCCCAAAAACAAATGATCCAATTTAAAGATGGGCAGAAGCCATTTCTCTAGGGAAGACATCCAGATGGCCAACAGACACATGCACAGATGGTCAACATCACTCATCATCAGAGAAAGGCAAATCAACACTACAGCAGGTGTCCCCTCCCACCTGTCGGAATGGCTAAAATCAACCCAAGAAACAGGTGTTGACAGGGATTCGGAGAAAAAGGAACCCTCATGCACTGCTGGTGGGAGTGCAAAAAAAACAGTATGGCGGTTCCTCAAAGACTTAAAAGCAGAGCTACCCTATGACCCAGCAATCGCACTATGGGGTAGTTACCAGAGGAACACCAGAACACTAATTGAAAGGGAACAGGCACTCCTATGTCTGTAGCAGGATTATTTCTAATAGCCAAGATAGGGAAGCAGCCCAAGTGTCCACTGACTGATGAATGGATAAAGAAGAGGTGGTGTATATATATGCAATGGAATATTATTTATCTATAAAAAAGAACAAAATCTTGCCATTTGCAATGACATGGATGAAACCAGACAGTATGAGGCTAAGCGAAATAAGTCCGAGAAAGACAAAATACCGTATGATTTCACTCATGTGGAATTTAAGAAACAAAAAGATGAGCAAAGGGAAAAAAAAAAAGAGAGAGACAAGAGACAGACTCTTAACTACAGAGCACAGACTGCTGGTTATCAGAGGGGAGAGGGTGGGGAATGGCCAAAATCTGTGAAGGGGACGGGGACGGAGACGGCGCTTGTGAAGAGCTCTGGGTGATGTATGAAGTTGAATCCCTACACCGTACATCTGAAACTAGTATCACACTGTGTGTTAACTGGAATTACATTAAAATAAGAGAAAAAAAGGCCACACAGAGAGATGTTTCATGTTTCACATAATCCAAAGCCAGGGAACAGCATGTCAGGACCATTCTCCGATTTGAGGGGATACTACTCTACTCCCCACTTGCCCAGCGAACAGTAAAAGGTGTTTGAGAGGAAGCAGACCCACAGAATCTCTGTCCGCCACCGGGAGTTAACCTGTGAGCTACTTTGAAAAACAGATGTCACCATCTCTTAAAAACAGGGAGAACACAGATCATGACCCAGCAAGTCCACTTTAAGGTCTATTCTGAAGAAAAACTCTTGCGTGTGCACAATAGAAACTTATAAAAATAGTTTAGAGCAGCAAAACCCCTGGGAACAATCCCAAAGCGCATCAACAGGAAGGGACACGTAAGTCACAGCACGTTCATATGGTGGGGTATCAGGAAGCAGTCCCACCTTGGTGACAAGTCATGTGGACGACTCAGTAATATGTTAGGCAGAAAAACAAAGCCCCTAAGAGAACACAGCATGACACACTTTTTATAGGGGTAAAGCCCAGCTATAAGTACAGTGAACCCGGAGGAGGTTATCGGGCTGGAGGGGAGGGCGGGGGCGGGCGCGAGGGGAGCAGCCATATAGGTAGATGCAGCTTACAGTCCAGGGCCTTTTACTTGGAATGATGGTTTCTTGGATACTTGTGAGGTTAATCAAAGTAACCAGTTCACCGGTTCACAGAGAGGACGGTGCAGGGACAGAGGTTTCTGTAATCTAACTATGTGCACGTCAGGTCAAGATAAAGAAACAAAACAAGCAGGGTGCCCGGGTGGCTTGGAGGGTTAAAGCCTCTGCCTTCAGCTCGGGTCATGATCTCAGGGTCCTGGGATCGAGCCCCGCATCGGGCTCTCTGCTCAGCAGGGAGCCTGCTTCCCCCTCTCTCTCTGCCTGCCTCTCTGCCTACTTGTGATCTCTGTCAAATAAATACATACATCTTAAAAAAAAAAAAAAGAAACAAAACAAGCGGGCTGGAGCTCCACTGAACGGCGGACCCCCGGCACAGCACACCCCTCCTGTCCCCAGGGCTATTCTTCCCACACCTCTTCTCTCCTTCCCACCCCACCCCCAATCCCTCGTGGTGTCCCCATGCTCTCCAAGGGCTGACATCACACCCCTTCCATCGAGCCCTTCCCCACGCCTCCCTGATCCGGTGTCTGTGGGTCTGTCTTCCCCCAACAGGGAGCTTGTCCTGGGCAGAGGTTCTGTCTGCATATCCCCTGGGCGTCCAGTGCGGATTTGCTCAACTGTCAGCCCTCACACTTCACAACCTTCTTTACCAACTCCCTACCACCTTGCCCGAGCCTGACATGTTTCCGTCTCCAATTCAAACTGGCTCTTTTTGTGGGAAGTCACAATGAGTACTTACTTCTTCCCCTAAAACACCGTCCCTTCCTATTTCTTCCCTGTGGCCTGCCCAGATCTGGGCCTCTTCCCCTTTTGCCTGCATCAGTCTCCCCACCTCTGGTTCTTCCTCCACACTGACCACCTGAGATCCTTCTAGAGTGTATTTCACATCTCCTCTAACCCCAGTAAAACCCCTCATGGCTCTGCACTGCCCTCGCGACCAGTCAGTGACCACCACACTCCTCTCACCCACTGCGTGTTCTCTCAGCCAGCAAACACGCTGTGGCTTCTCCTCCAACACAAGGACACCCTTCACTTAGGGAAAGCTCTCCAGCCTGTACCCCAAGGCCAGGGGGGCCATGTCTTCCTTGAAGCTCCCACTGGAACATCAACTCTGCTCCCAGACCACCCGCCATCTGAACAGGCAGCGCTCCACACACATCTGCCATCAGCTGAGGCACAAGACCTGGCGCGGAGCAGGTTGCGCCTGCTGGAAGGAGGGACAGCCTCTTGTATTCTTTCACACACAATCTCTTGCGACAGCTTTTGGGCTGAGGCTAGTTTTTAAGGCCGTACATTTTTTCCTCTGATCTGCGGTAACCCCCAGGAAAGCATCTCAGCAGTCTCTGCGCGCCTTACCGTGCTAGGCCTGCGGCTTTTGCTCATTAAGGACGAGCAGGGTGGGACCTAGCAGAACCTACAGTGCTCCTCTGCCCTGGAGCCTTTACTCACCGTGTTGAAATACTCCACGCCAGTGGCTTCAAAGGCTCTTGCCACAGCTTGGGTTGTGGCCACGCAGGCTACCGGGTGACCATTGCCAATTGACTTGCCCATGGTGACAATGTCAGGAACAAACTCTTCTCCCTGCAGCTGGAAGGCCCAGAAGTGCTTGCCTACCCGGCCAAAGCCCACTTGAATCTCATCGGCGACAAAGAGCCCTCCGGCCCTGCGGATGTGCCTGTGGCAGAGGACAGATGGCTGACGGGGTCTGTGGTAAGAGGGATCGGACAGGGAGCTGGGGGGGGGGGGAGGTCTTGGACTCTGAACCCTGGCTCTGACAGCAGTGAGGTAGGGGCATTAGGCAGGTGGCTGGCTTTTCTGGGGCCACAATTTCTTCTCAAAATTCTGGCCAAAAGGCCAGGCTAAGGCTGGAATTTGGAACAAAGGTCAGGAAGCCCCAGGACAGCCCTGCCCTCCCTGAGGCACCCCCGCCCAGCTACTCACTCTGCCACTTCAGGGAAGTAGCCGGCCGGGGGAATGATCTGCCCTGCGACACTGGGCAGAGACTCCACAAAAAAGGCTGCGATCTGTGGAGGAGATAGAATGCTGGGGACACTGCCCGGGAGGCACTGGGTGTTATGCTAGATGCATCCTGCCGATGCTGGTTCAGCGCTGGCTCCTAGCAGGACGAGTCCCCAGCATCGCTGTGTGGCCCCTCTGGGCTCCAGATCACAGCTGGTCTGTGACCAGGTTTTCTTTTGGGCCGCAAACCAACTCTTACCGCATGGAATTCTCCAGACTCCTTATACTTAGCACGTCCCAGATGAAAGCCACTGATTTCTCCCTGTTACTTCTCTGCTCCTACCAGTGCCTCCCATCAATCCACTGAGAGAAATGCGGCCCCCCTCCACGATCCATCAGTCAGCATGGCCTCTGCTTCTCTACCGTCTGTGCACCCCCTGCTTCCCCTCCACCTGGACACACCTGCCTTGACCTCCTGCAGATGTCACCTAATGGGATGCCTCCTGCAGTCAGTCCATCATCCAGCAGCCACCAGGGCGATCCACAGCTCAGTCACTGAACTCATCACTGTCCTGCTTAAACCCCTTCAGTGACCCCATTTCTCCCAGCCATGACCTCCAAGCTGTGTCAGGTCTCGGACCTGCTGCAGAGACTACAGCTCAGATGGAGGGCTGATGGGGTAGGAACCGGCCACCCCTGCTGCCCCTAGAGCCATCGATTTTCTGATTTTCTGTAAGCAGAGGCCAAGCATCTGAAACACATTCACCAAGCTCCCCTGATCTGGTTCTGCCCATCATTCTGGCTTCACTGCCTGCTTGTCTTGGCTGAACATCCCATGTTCAGCTGTCACTGCATCAGCGAGGCCTTCCAGAAAGCCCTAACACCACTAGCTGACTCCCTGCTGCCGCTCCCCCATGACTCCATGACTCCCCCAGAGCACACACACCTCTCCAGTCTCTGCCCCTGCGCGCCACGTCTGCCACAACACCCTGCGTGGGGCCTCCTCCCAGCGGCAGGCTGGCTCCACTCACGGGCATCCCCTCACCCCGTCTTGAAACTCTCCCTCTGAACAACCCTTCAGACCTTCCCAGTGGCCTCCAGTCCCTCAGCACAGCCCTTGTGGTCCCGTGCCACAGGGGTCCTGCCTGCCTCTCGGGCCCCACACCAGTGAGGGTCCACCCCTGCAGGCCGCCCCCCTGCTCACCATGCCTTTCCTCTCCTCCCCTGCACCCCCGGCCACTGAGTGCCAAACCCAATCACTGCAGCCAGGCAGCACCTCTGCCAGGGACCCTCTTTGCGCCCACACCAGTCCAGCCTGGGCCCCTGGACCCATCACAGCCAGTATAGGTCCTTAGCTAAACTCTCTGCAGAACACCTAAACCTTCTAGATTCCTCAAGGGTTGGCTCTGGTTCCAGGGTCTCTCAGGGCCCCAGGTGTTTGCTGTTCCATTCCTGGGGACTGTGCACACGTGTTACCTTCCTGCCCTTCTCCTGCACGCTGTTCACCACACGCTTCACCTCGCTGGCGTAGGCCCTTGCTGGACTGGGGTGGTCCTCCCGGTAAAGACCCCGGTAGGTGTCTGGGAGAGGTGCCTGTGGGGAATGACAGCATCTGTCATCCGGGCTGGGGCGGGGGAGCACCGACCTGGTGCCCGCTTGGGCAGTGCATACCACATGGACCCACTCCTTCTGGCCATCCAGGTCTCGGAACTTGTAGGGGCTGATGTCGATCAGGGAGCTCAGGTGACCATGATAAGCGCTGAGGAGGAGAAGGGGGGACTGGCTCAGGCCCAGGCCAACGTGACACAGTCCCTCCAAGTCCTAGGGCTGGGAACCAGCACAGGCCTGGGAGCCCCGGAGCCAGACCTCCTGTGAGGCCGCTTACTAGCTAGGTAATGGTGACTGATCATTTGGCCTCTGTGGCTTTAGTGCTCTTCTCTGTGAAGCTGGGGGCTGGGGCGGGGGTGGGTTTCCTCCTACAGAACTGTAATGAAGCCTGAGTGGGGTAATGCTCCAGCCCTGGGCCTGGGCCCCGTGCACAGCAGACACTCAGTGCTGTCAGGACAGTTTTAATACCTAAAGTGTGGGGCCAAGTCTCACTTCCTTACAAAGTATCCTCTGCTCCCAGAAGAGAGGCCCTGGGGGGGAAGAGCCCCCTGGTGTGTGTAGGGATGTCTCTATGGCCAGGTCCTCACGCTTCCCTCCACGAGCCCAGGCCCCTCATCCCCCTACCCGAGGCACTTAAGGCTAGAGTCTCACTGACCCCCAGTAAGTGGCGAGCCCAGGCTTCTGGAAAGGGCACTTACTGGTCTAATACCACCACGTCCCAGTGTCCCGTGTACTGGCGGGCCAGCCTCAGGGCCAGGTCATTGGCTTCTGACCTATGACAAAAAAGGAGGGCACTGCTCAGACAGCTGTCCACGGGTTTCCTCCTGGATACCTGCTTCCTACAGAGAAACCCGGAGGGAACGAGGAGCCCTTCCAGCAACAAGAAGATTCTCAGGACGCCATGTGTGAGTCGTTTGAGTTCATTCATTCAAAGAAAATTTTATCAAGTGCCTTCTATGTGCAGTGAGTCGGGGGTGGGGGGCAAGCAGTAAGTCCAACAGGTCCTGGCCCTCCTGGGACTTACATTCTACAGTGGGTCTTGAAAGCGAAGCCAAAACAAAACAAAAACAAGGAAAGAACGATCATTTTGCTAAGTGCCCCCAAGAGAACCACACAGGGCCTTCCTTTAGATGAAGGGGTGGGATGGGCTGGACTGTGTCCCCCAAAGTTCCTATGCTGAAGCTCTAACTCCTAGCACCGAAGAATGTGAGTGTACTTGGAGACAGGGCTTTCAAAGAGGTGATTCAGATGATGCCGGGAGAACGGGCCCTGGGCCCTGAGCCAGTCAAACTCGTGTTCTTCTAAGAAGAGCTACGGACAGAGAGACACAGGAGGTGTGCAGGCACGGAACATGGAGGGAAGACACAGCAGGAAGGTGGCCAATCACAAACCAGGGAGAGAGCCTCAGAGAAGCCAAAGCTGCTGACCCCTTCTTAGACGCTGGAGAGCAGGAGTAGGGGAAATACATTCCTGTCACTTAGGTCTCCCAGTCTGTGGTGGTGTTTCCTTAAACGGCAGCCCAGCCAAATACAGGAGTCAGAGAAACTCTGTGAGGAGACACCACCTGAACTGAGGCCCCAGGGGAAGGTTCTAGGCAGCGTGAGCAACACGCTCAAAGGCCTTGAGCAGGAAAAGTGCTCAAGTGTGCCCAGGGAACTGAGATGGCACAGGCTGGGGGCAGCACAGGAGAGGAAGTGGGGAGACACTCAGAGGCCCTGCACACAAGGCCCTGGAAGGTGCTGGGTTTTCTTATCAGTGCTGTGCCAAGCTACTGAAGAGGGTTTTTGTTGTCGTTGTCTGAAGATTTTATTTTCTTAGGTCATCTCTACAGCCGACGTGGGGCTCGAACTCACAACCCCAAGACTGAGTCACATGCTCCACCGACCAAGCCAGCCAGGCGCCCCTGGAGAGTTTTAACTGGAGAGGGGACATGATTTAGCTCCCACCTGGGGAGGAAGCCTCTGGCTGTGTGGGGCTAATGCCGTAGGAGGGGATAGGGGGAGAGCTAGGAGGACATCACGGAGAGCAGAAAGATGGACAGAGGTAGAAGACAACCTGGGGACATGATGGGGGCCTGGGAGGAGGGTGTGTGGGTCCTGCCTGGAGCAGAGACATAGGTGGTGCTGCCTTTACGAGGTGAGATGGGGTGGGGGTGGCAGTAGTGGGAGGGGGATGTCCTCCTGGGAAATCCCAAGACAGCCAGGGCCACGGTCCCACAGTGGGTGCTGGCAGAAGACGACCAACTCCTTTTGGACACATCAAGCTGGAGACGGTCCAGAAGTGGGCGGCTGGAACCCTGAGGCTGGAACACATGGGAAGCATCTGGGCCTGACACAGATTCGGGAATCACGAGCACGAAGATGCTGTGTAAGCCCGTAGGAATGGAGGAGATCATGGAGGGAGAGGGCTCAGAGAGACAGCTGCTCAGGATGGGCCCTGAGCAAGAGAGGAGAAACACTCGGCTGAGGAGACAGGAGACGGAGGTGTGCCCAGAAGCTGGCAACCCCAGACATGAAGTGTCCTGAAAGCAAGAGAAGAGAGCATTTTCAGAGAGTGGTCACGCCGGCTCGACGGCCGAGAGGCAGAGTAAGATGAGGGCAGCAAAGAGACCATTGGATTTGGCAACGCGGAAGTCACTGGAATCCAGTCTGAGTGCGGTGCGGTGGGACCAGCAAATGTCCCAGCCCAGGAAGCTCTGGCTCCTGGGACCAGCTCTCTATTCTTCCCGGAGATGCTCTGATTCCGGCTTTGCCTTCTCCTCTGTGGATGACCCTGGGCAACCCGGATCCTTTCTCTGAACTACCATTTCCTCAGCTGCAAAGTGAAAATGGGAAATTCCACTTCCTAGAAGTGACCAGGGACTGGTGCGTGAAGGGGAAAACAATGATGTCAATACTTATCGCTATGATCCAAGTGCCAAGGGGCGGGGTTTGTGGGAATGTTCTCTCTCAGGCAGGCAAGGCTTGTTCTGTGCACACGTCATCATCGCCTGACGCTTCTGCCTCCATTGCCACTCCGGGTGTGAGCTACCATCACCTGTCACCACTGGTGCCTAACTGTGTCCATTTTTGCTCCTCCTCGGCCCCGATGAAATCACTTGCCTGATTAAAACCCTCTAATGGCTTTCCAAATGTCCTTAGGATCAAAACAAACTCCTCACTTAAGAGTGTGTCTGCTTGGGGCGCCTGGGTGGCTCAGTGGGTTAAAGCCTATGCCTTCGGCTCGGGTCATGATCCCAGGGTCCTGGGATCGAGCCCCCTGTCAGGCTCTTTGCTCAGCGAGAGGCCTGCTTCCCTTCCTCTCTCTCTGCCTGCCTCTTTGCCTGCTTCTGATCTCTGTCTAATAATTAAATAAAATCTTCAAAAAAATTAAAAAAAAAAAAAAAAAGAGTGTGTCCGCTTGTCCCGGCTCCTCTCCCTTCAGGTCCTCAAGTGTGCACAGGGCCTTTTCACAGGCTGTTCCATGTGCTGAGGAACTCTGCCGAGGTCCCTTCCAAAAGGGTGGTCAGCTTCCTTCCGGCTCATCAGCTCTGTGCCTGACAGCACTCCTTCAGGGCAGCCTTCCCTGACCCTCACTGCATGCCCAGGGCCTCCCACTGCTCAACTTCATCAGGCCCCTTACTTTTCCTTCAGACAATGACCCCCTCTTAGGAATTCTGCACTTCTGTGAGGGACCCCTCAATGTTTCTGTTCCTTCAGATGTTTCTGTTCCTTAGGGAGCAACTCCAGGGAGGGGATGTTGGCTGTAGACCCCCAGGTGTCTTTGCTGATGTACTCTTAAAGCAGAAATCAAGGAACCTATAACCCAGGTAAGCCCCAAGGACGATCATGGAACAGAGGTTATGGCATGCCTAATGAAGAGACCAGAAAACTGGATCCAACAGAGCCAGGCCCAGGTCTACAGGCTCAGCCAAGGCAAGGCTGCCTCTCCCCCAGCGCACACTGGGTCCACCACACAAGGTTTCGCCCGCATGAGCAGTTCTGTCTTCACCATCTACTTTCCGGCCCGGGGTTGGGAGAAGAGGGGAGGGCTGGCCGAAGTCCACTTACCCGGAGTTCAGGAAATAAAACACACAGAGCTTCTCTGGCAGGGTCTCTGACAGCCTCTGCGCATAGTCCACGATGTTGTCATGCAGGTAGCGGCTGTTGGTGTTCAGCATCTGGTTCTGTCTGTGTGCGGCCCGGACCACAAGAGGGTGGCAGTGTCCGACTGGGAGAGAGCCACCGCTGTCACACAGCGGCTCTGCTCGGCCGGTCCCACCGGGCCTCCCCCAGCCCCAAGCCATAAACCCAGCTGGAGAAGAGCAGTTGCAGGGGAGAGATGGGGAGGGAAGAGGGCAGTCTCAAGGTGGGGAGGGCAGAGAGGCCTGTTCTGGAAAGAGAGACCTGGAAAAGGTCTCCCTGAGATTCTGGCAGAAGAAAAAGGTTGCTGGTAGAAACTCTATCTAGAAAATTCATGTCCTTAGGGAAGCTTCTTGAGGCTTGCTTGACAATGACAGGAATGTGGGGAGCATCCGCAGGCAGGCTTGACTTCAACAAGTCAGCGGGGGCTGGAGGTAATGCTGATTGCCAAGAGCCACCGATTATAACAGTGAACACGTGCTGACGGCTCGCCCTATGCCAAACACACTCAAGGCTAATTATCGGAATTAACTCACTTGTTTCTCTAAAACACCCTGAGGTGAGTAGCTTGTAGGATCATGTCTATTTTGCAGATCAGCAAACTGAGGCACTGAGAATTAAGGAGCTTGCCCAAGTAAAGTAAGTGGGGGGACAGGGATATGAACCCAGGTAGTCTGGACCAGATCCCCCACTTGTAACCTCTACTTCATTAATCCCTAATGTGTCTGTTGGGTCACAGACTCCCTTTTGTTCCACCAGCTCTGGCGGCCCCACCTGGATAACTGAATTCCTACCTCAGTTTCCTCCTCTGCCCGAGAGGTTCCTTGGGGCTGAAGCCCCGCCGTGACCCCCAGCGCTTGGCTGGGGCCCTGCTGTGTGCCTGGTCATGGCCAGGCTGACTGACGCTCTCTGAGCTCACCATCAGTCCCACGTGGGACTGGACTGCAGACCCAGGTTTCTGACTCCTGAGTGGTTTACCAGAGCTCCCGCTTGGAAACTCTGGAGTAGCCACACCAGAAAGACAGGGCTCCTCTGCTCAGCTGGGCCCAAGTTCTCCACACATGTCTGCAATCTCAGGCACCCCTGGGGCCAGGTTCACAGCCTCAGCGGGTTCCCAGCCAGCCTGAGGGATGATACTAACCATGAGCCACATTGTTGATACAATCGAGGTATTCTGCTCCCTCCTCGTCATACAAGTACTGTCCTTGGCCCCGGACAATCTTAATAGGATCCTCCGGGTAAAAGAGTCTGCAAGAATCGCTGCGGGGACAGCAAGAATTGGACAGCCACGTCTGAAGACCAGAAGGGAAAAGTCCACCCACCACAGTCCCCCCTTCTACCCTCCCCCCCATCCCGTTTCTGGAAGGGACAAAAGGTCGAAGGGCACGGTGGTGCTTCCCTGCTTCTAGGCCCCCACTGTACCGGTGGCTGGAAAGGAGGAAAGTGATGGGTAAGAAGCTGCTAAAATTGGAACTGTTTAAGTCCTGCGAAGGCTACATGGCCTTGCTCATTTCTGCACAGGCCCACGGAGAGGTGGCTGCCCGAGACCCATGGGGCTCCTTGGGCAGTGTTTCTTCGCCGGGATGGGTGTGGAGGGCGCCCCCACCAGGTGGCTGGCGCTCAGCCCTGAGCGGTCCTGGCCCCTGACGGTCTCCACCGGCCCGCTTCGTGTCAGCCCCAAGCTCTAGCCAGAGGCTGCCTCACGCCCCAGCGCCGCGGAGAGTCCCCCTCTCGTGTTACGGGCAGCCTTTCTCTAAGGCTTCTTGGGCGACGCGCCCCCCACCCCATGCCCACCCTTCGACCGAACTTTCAGCCCTTTCCCGGGTCACCCTCAGGCCAGGCCCGGGAGGTCCCGGGGCAGGCCAACCCTAGGGGAGAGCGTCTCGGTGCCAGGGCACAGGCCTCCTCTGAGGGGCAAAGGCTGCCCACAGCCGGGCAGCGTCCGCCGGCGGGGGCGGCCCGGAGAGAACGCCGTGCGGGAGGCGGCCGCGGAAGCCAGCAGGTCGGGAAGCTGGAGCACACTCTAGGCCCGGGGCTGGCGTTCCTGGGCTCCGCGCCGGACGTGCGTGCGTCGTGCGTGCGCGCACCGCCCCGCGCCGCCGTCTCGGTACCTTAGCAGCCGCCGCCTCAGGGCCAGCGTCTCGGCCTTCCCGCGCCCTACGGCGGCCATGGCACCCGGCGGCTGGTCGCGTGGGGACGCTGAGCCGAGAAGCCTCTCGCGTGCTTGGCCGCCAAACCCCGCCCCCGCCGCTCCCGGCCCCGCCCCCGCCGCTCCCGGCCCCGCCCCCGCCGCTCCCGGCCCCTGCAGTTTCCCTCGCTGGGAAGGGCTCCTCCGTCACCCAGCCGCTGCCCCGTATGACAGCAGAGTTCTGAGCTCAGGGCTCACTCTCCGAGTCGCCTTTCTGGTGTATAAAATGGGTCCTCCCGTGAGCGTTAACTGTGTGCCAGGCACCCAGCGGAGGCCTGGTTCACAGCAGGAGCCCCAGGGTAGGAGATGAGATAGTCAGTGCTGGGGCCTGACCTAGGGCTTTCCGGTCTCACGGAGGGACAGTAGGAGGGCACAATGTGCTGGGATTGACCGAGGGGGTTATGGCACCTGCTGGAATCCAGTCAGGGTGAACGAAGATGCATCAACACTAGGAGAACACACGCAGTGTTGAGGCAGGACGCGGGTTGGGAGGCCTGCCGGGAGACCCAAGGGCCCAGAAAAGACAGGGACTGTACTCCCAGACATACGGCTTGTGCGCAGCCGAGGCTGGAACCCAGCTCGGTTCTGTCCGACTGTCAGTCCAGTGAGTCAGCAGCAATCGCTGGCCCCCAAGGAGCTGAGAATCTGGGCTATCAGAGAGAGAACCCTCAACTGGAGTGGGGCCCCCGGACTTTCTGCCTTGACGAACCCAGAACAAGGGACCCAGGTTGTGGCCTGAGCTAGCTGAGGAAGGGGAGGTTCCTGCTGTCCCTCCTGCCACCTTTCCAGAGTCTCAGCTCTCTGCTTTGCTCCCTCATTGCTGATTTCTTCATCAGTTCCCCCCATGCAGGAAGGAGGCCTATGTAAGCTTTCTCTTCCATCTCGGTTCATCTGGAAAAGGGGAGCATAATCCTCGTGGTTAGTCAAACCACTGTGGCCCATCGTGGGGTTCAGTAAATGTGCTTCCCTCGCTTCAGAAGGGGGTGGCCTGAGGCAGAGACACGAGGCTCTCAGTCCTTGAGACTCAGCTGGGACCTCGAGCGCATCACGCACTCTCCGGGTCTCTTGCCCCCAACCGGAGCTCTTGGAGAACTCGGCCCCCTTCGTACTTTGAAACTTGCTGAAATTTGCAGACCTGATGGTACACGGTATGAGGCCACAAGGGGGCAGCAGTGGGCCATGAATGGCCTTGTCTGGCCCTAGGCGCTGGGAGGTCTGGGGAAGGGGAAACATGGGGTTTTCACCCCGAGGAAGATGGGCCTTCCAGTCACCCAGGATCACAATACTGCCTAGCAGACTCCATGCCCTGCCAAACAATTTGGAAGGGCAAACTGGAGGCTGGCCGAGAACTCAGGCCCCGTCTGCCTGTCACCCTGTCTTGTCTGTGCATCCCTGGGCAGGTGACTAATTGGTCAAGATCCTCAGATCCCTAGTATGTCAAATGGAAACAGGGACACGGATCACATCGGTCCTGCCCTGCACAGGACTGCTTATGAGATCCAGTGAGTCGCCTGGGTGGAGGGAGGAGCGGATTACAAACTGTTGAATAGGTTCAATTTGGGAGGTTCTAGGCCTTGGGTCTGTCTTTCTAACTCCAAACCCTGTCTTTGTCCTCACCCTGAACAATCCTCTGGTTTGTTCCTCTGGTTTGAGGGGTGCTTCTGACCCAGGGAGTGTCCGCTTGTCCCTCCCTACCCAGAGGGGCCCAGGGGCAGTCGGCAAGGACAGGCACACCCAGACACAGGGGTTTATTACACACAGCGATATCCATCTATACAGGGAAGGGAGGATAGCCTCTGGGCAGGAGGTGGCCAGCTGGGGGACCTTTGTCTGAGGTGGGGAGGCCTCTCCTCAGGGCACCGGGCCCTCTTCATCTGCACGGCTCATCCGAAAGACCAGTTCTGGCAGGCTGCCCAGAGTCCTCTCTGGTGGGAGTTGGGGCCAGTGAGACCCAAACTCTGAGCCGCAGGCCGGTCTCCTTGAGCTGGCAAAGTCCCATCGTGACCCTCTTCTGGGTGCTGTGAGACATACAGGAAGCAGCAGCCACTCGGGGATCATGGGGATCAAGAGGCTTCTTCGCAGCTGGGTCCACAGGTCATGATCACAGAGTGCTTGGCCTCTCCCCAGGGCCGGAGGCCATGTGTTCTCACAGCAGGCTGGGCTCCCGAGGCCTACTGAACTTGCTGGGAGCTCAACCCACTGGGGGTGCTTCCCACAGCTCCCAGCATCCAGCTGCCAAGCGCTGGGTAGGAATCTTGTCCTGCCCTGGGGAACCCGGGGCCCAGAGGGCCCTGAGGGGTGGGCAGCTGGCTGGGGCTGAGGCCAGAGAGGCAGGGACAGCTGCATTTACTGTCCAAGCCCTGGGCCTTTTTGGATGGAGCGGGGCCCAGGGCTCCAGAGCTTCTGGGGGTGTTGGGGGGTGCAGTCTCTCTGCTAATCAGGTGGCTGAGGGCCCAGCCCAGCATCCTTGCAGCCTCTCTTGAGCTAGGCGCTTTCACCTTCGTCTCCTTCCTGGGGAAGCCAGGTCCCATGGTTGCCCCCCGAGTATGCGATTCCCCTGGACTGGCCTGTCTGCTTTCCTGCCAGCTTCAAAGGCTGATCGTTCTGGGGCTGAACCAGGAGCCCTCTTGAATGTTATGAGGGCCACACGTGGTGCCTCCCGTGAAAAAAAGATCAATATATTACTGTTTTTTGTTTTTTTGTGTGTTTTTTTACAAAAATTAAAAACATCCACACGCATCTGTACAGGTTGGGAGCTGGGTGTGGGGATCACTGGAAGAGAAAGGAGAGACCCAAAGGTGAGGAGGGAGGCCCCAGAAGCCCCGCCCTGGTCTGGGCATCCTGTCCTGCACATTTATTCTAGAACAGGCGCGCCCCCCACTCCTCTCATCCCCGGACAGGGCTTCCACCTCCTCTCAAGTGGGGCAGTATGGACAAAGTCCCAGGGTGTGTGGATGGCTTTGCCCTCGCTGGGCCAGGCACTGAGTGAGCCCTGATTGACCACCAGGGAGCGTTGTGCACAATCACCCAGGACCAGGGCCCCAAACCTTGGGCCACCTGATGGGGCAGTCAAACCTAGGGTCATCAGGGGCAAACCCAGCTACTCAGGCACTGTCTGGGGAGCTGCAGATAGCAACCCCTGAGGGTCCCCTTCGTTGTCCCCCTTCTCCCAGCCTGTCCTAGAGACTCTTCCCTGAGAGGTACCTTATGCCAGCAGCCGGGCACAGGCAGCCCATCGGGGCCCTGGAAAAGAAAAAGGTTTCAGTGATGGGGCTGGGGGACTGGTCAGCTCCCTACACTCCATATACTCTTGCCCTGGGTGTCGGGAGGAACAGCCCTGGGAGCTGCCACACAAGGCCCCTGGACCCCACCAAGGCACCGCCTGAATGTTTGTCCCCCTGAGGAGTTGGGTCATGAGCCAGGCAGGCCTCTCACTGTCCTTGCTAAGGACAAAGCCCCGAGGGGGCTTTGCTTGTTGGGACACTGGAGCAGGGGACAGAACCGTGGCACTGGGGAGGATCGGAGATTGTGCTACAATCTGCTGGAGATTGCCACTCTTGACACTAGCTCTGGCCCCTCAGGGGGCCTGAGGGCTCTCAGGGAGTTTCTTCAAGAGCATTTGAAGGGCAGTCTGGGAAGCAGGATGCCCCTGAGACTTGTCCTAGTCCCTGGGCCTGGGTCTGAGGGGCAGGCTGAGGATTGCAGGGTAGAAAGCAAGATGGGGGGTAGAAGTCATCTGGGCACCAGCAGAGCCAACGCTGGCTCACTGGTTTGGGGCACTCAGACTCCAGGTGGGGTGGGGCGGGTTGCCTCAGGAGGCCTGGAGGGTGGGGGGAGCTGGAGAGGGACAGTGGCAGATACTTCAGCCTAGAGTCCTGGGGGGTAACCCCGGCACGGGAAACACTTCACTCTGGAGGTACCCCCAGGAGCACAGCCCCCAGAACTGCCATGCGTCCACCAGGGGCACAGGCCAGGGCCCAGAGGGAAGGGGGTAGGAGGAAGAGGGTCCGGAAGGAAGGGAAGGCAGGATAGAGGAGGGGACAGGTCAGAGCAGCGGGCACCCCAACCCAGCCCAGCACCCAGCACACAGGCCAGATCTCATACCGCAGGGCAGGGCCCCCCAGAGCCCGGCGCCCCTCGCTTGCCTCTGCATTTGGGATTCTCCTGTTTCAAAGACAAAGGCTGAATGACCCAGGGCCTAGAGCTGCAAAGCTGGGCCACTGCGTCCTCCCGGTGTCCCCATATTTTGTGTGTATGCCTACCATGCTGCTCTTCTTGTCTTTTCCTCATTGACTCATCAAGCCCCCCGGGGTACGAATTAGCACCCCTACTGCATGAAGTACTGAAGAAACGAGGACTGGCCTCTGGGGTCCCTTGCCCCGAGCCCCCTTTGGAAGGCAGCCGGCACGCATTGGGGCTGGGGTGGCCGGGCATGCTATCTGCTCAGTCTGAGTCTGGAAACGCCCTGCTGTCTTTCCTGTCTTTGCTGAGCTCCCCGGGAACCCTCCCAGCCCTCTGGGGACGGGAACTGAAGTGTGGTTCTTTCAGGCCTGCGGTCTGGGGAGCCATGAGGAGCTGATGTGCAAGAGAAGGAAAGGAGGAAGGTGTTCAGCCGGGGGGGTGGGGGTGGGGGGGCAGGGAAGGAAGGATTCTGGGGCACACAGAGGCGAGGTAGGGACTTGGAGGGGCCACCCCCACCAGTAAAAGCCTCCTCCTCAGGACCCAACCCAGAGAGCAAAGGGTGTCCTAACCCCCTTTTAGGGCCAAGGAAGCTGAGAAAAGAGGGGTGGTGACGCCTGCAAGGACTCTGTCCCAGGACCCAGCCTCCATCTCTGGGGAGCGGTGTGGGTTCCCCTGAGCCATGCCCATGGAGGGGAGTCAGGACCAGAGCAAGGAGAGCCTCCCTGACGGTAGGGACAAGCCATGGCTGTCTCTGGGACTTGCAAGGGAGCTCTGAGGACAGAGAAGACACCAGCCCGAGCCTGGTCTGAGGTGGCGAAGACCTGGGTTGGGGCTCCCACTCTGCTCCGACACGTACCACAGGACACGGCTGGTCCAGGCCCGGTGGTCCCGGCTCACCCTTCTGGCCCTTCACGCCTTTCCGGCCTGGGATGCCTCGCTCCCCCTGCACAAGGAGGGAGATGGAGATGTGGCCATGGCTGCCAGGCCCAGGACCCCTTTTCCACCCCTCAGAGGGATGGGCCTCCAACTGGCAGCCACCCTATCCTTCTGCCCCCCCCATCCCAGCCTCCCCCAGCTCTGGCTTCTCTCCTGCTGCCCTCCCCCGCCATCACTCCACCTGCTCCCTACCTTCTCACCACGTTCGCTCCGGTCACCTTTCTCTCCTCGGGGTCCAGGGAACCCCTGGCAAAAGGAATAAAATGATATCTGAGGTTCATTCTTGCTCTCTGGTCCTCTCCGTGCCCCTCCCATCTGTCACTGTCCCACCACCATGCCTGGTCAGGGTACAAACTGGGCCCGCTCCAGCTCCTAGGTGACACGTAGGCTGGGTGAAAGGCTGACTTAGAGATGAGCATGCATTCAGGACACCAGCGCTGCTTCCTCCACAGGAAACACCACAGGGGTCTCTGGACACACCCCACTCAGGCAGAGCCGCTGGCCAGGGGTTTTCTCTCAAGTCCCTGTCCTATGTAGTTGGTGCGGGTCCAAGCATGGCTAGGGAAAGAGACCCGGGGAACTCGTGGACATCTGTGTCACTTTATCTTTGCCAGACTAAGAAACGGTAACCTCTGTTCTCTGACTTTGGCTTAATCTCTCATGCCCCTCCTCGCCCATCCATCCATCCGTCCATCTGCCCATTCATCCATCCACCCTTGCCACCAACATTTCTAAGCATCCACTAAGAAGTGGGTTGTGGGCTAGATATGGAGGACAGGACAAACAGATCTGATGTGTCTACCCTCTCCCTCTTTTTATTTTCTGGATCTCAGACTGTTTTGAGATCTTGAACTGGCTGCCCTCCCTCATGCCTGCTCTTGCGGGTAACAAAGGGCTGGTCTGGGAGCATGTTTCATATGTAAACCAACAATCCCCTATGACCCCCTTGATCTGCCTCTCACACACAAGCTGATACTTCCCCTGCCTGGAACTATCCCCAGGCCAGGTGCCCGGAAGCCGGCCCCCACTCCAGCCCAGATCCCGCCGGCATTGTTCATACTCGCCCGTCCTCAACTGTTTCCTAGGTCCAGCCTGCCTTTCCTGAGGAAACCCTCATAAAACTCTGTCCTCCAACTCCTTTCTCACCCCCCACCCCAACCAAACCTGGTGCTTCCCCACGGGGCCCTGCATAGCGAGGTGAGCCCTTCCCTCGGGAAATCTAAGTAACCCATTCTTCTTGAATGGTGCTGACCTCTCTGGGTCGTCACTCAGTCACCTCCATAAATTAAAACCCTACAGGAACAAATGGGACACTTCCCTCATGGTCTAACAGGACAGGCAAGAGGGCAGAGAGGATGATGGTCAATGCTCAGGGACACAGCATGAAGCAGAGACTAGGGGGTCCCCCCGGAGAGGAGCTGTTCTAGCCGGATGTGAGGTTGGGAAGCCTGAGCAGAATCCCCACGGTGGCTCGGCCCGGTGGAGTGGACGCGGGGCCAGCGGCTTGTCGGGTAGAGCAGGTGGGCCTGGCCTTGAGATGCCACTCTGAGTTGTGAAGGCAGCCGCAGCCACACTCCACGACCTCCCTCGGCCCAGAGCCTGAATAGGATTCGGCATTGGCTTCTTCTCTGGACCCGTCTCAGAGATGAACTACCATCCTCCCGATCAGAAACTGTGTGTCTACAGTTGCTCTCCAAGGGGTCCTTCTCTCCTTCAAGTTCAGGGAGGACACCAGAATCCCTGCAGTCCTGATTCTGGTCACCGTTCCCCTTGTGATAGCTGCCAGATTTTCCTGGGGACCACCCTCCCTTCTTAAAACCTGACTCCACAGCCAGCTCTGGAGGGAGCACGGGATCCGGCCCAGCCAATCAGGGTACTACATTTCTTTTGGCCAAGTTGATCTTTCAGCATTGACCCAACTGGGGCCAGTGAGATTTGATAAGACTTTTCTAAAAGAGAGAGTGAAGCACATAGTCTTTCTCCAGGGTTTGGGTCTAGGAGGATGTGGGTCTGGGGCCACTGCCTCCGTCCCATCACCACATCTAATTTGAAATGACACCCCCACAGCAGAAGCACGGACAAGGAAGCATGAGAGGCTGGGTTGTGTGGATTGTGTGTTGTCCCTCTGGATTTTTCAATTAGGAGTTAATTTAAGCCAGTTTTCTGTTTTATATTGCTGGCAACTCAAAGACACTTGATCTGATCAACTTTGGGCTAATATTTCCTCTCCTCTCCTTCCCACAGTAATGTGCTAGCTGAAGCTTCATCTTCTCTCACCAGGATATTGCAATACTGCTCTCCTCACCTTCCTGTTCCAGTGCAGCATCCTTGCATTCAGTTATCCATCACCCGTTCACCCATCAACCATCCATCCACCCATCCATCCACCATCCATCTATCCACCCATCCACCAACCAT
>ML111710.1:0-35333 GCA_003697995.1 Taxidea taxus jeffersonii | reverse complement strand
TCCATCATCATCCATCCACCCATCATCCACCCATCCATCTACCTGTCATCTACCCAACCATCTTCCACCACCATCCATCCACCCATCATCCATTCATCCACCATCCACCCACCCATCTCCCATCTACCCATCACCCATCCATCATCCATCCACCCATCATCCATCCACCATCCATCATCCATCTACCCATCAATCTTACATCATCATCCATCCACCCATCCACCATCCATCCACCTACCATTCACCCATCATACATCCATGCATCATACATCCACCCACCCATCATCCACCCATCCATCTACCTGTCATCTACCCAACCATCTTCCACCACCATCCATCCATCATCTATTCATTTTCCATCCATCCATTATGCACCCATCCATCCATCATCCACCCACCCATTATCCACCCATCCACCATCCATCCACCTACCATTCACCCATCATACATCCATGCATCATACATCCACCCACCCATCATCCACCCACCATCCATCTACCCATCTTCCATCCGCCCATCTATCCACCCATCTTCCATCTGTCCATCATCCATCCATCTATAATCCATCCATCCACCCATCTTTCACCCACCTATTATCCACCCATCATGCATCCATCCACCCATCTATCCATCCACCCATCAAATATCTACTCTGGGCTGTGAACTAGACTTGGCACTGGGGACACAGGGAGAACCAGTCAGTTGGAGTCCCAGCCCTGGGGAAGGGGGTCACATCCAAGGCCAGCAGATCAGTTTATCGTATGGCCAGTGCAAGGGCAGAAGCTATACACAGGAGCCTGATCACAGTGAACGATGAGATACTTACATCTAGTCCTGGCTCCCCGGGTCTTCCCTGAGGAGAGACAAAGAGGACATGTCAGGGGCCAGGGAGGGGGTGCTGGGAGCACTATTGCTGGGATGCTCAGCCTTGTGGCTGTCCACAAGCCTGATTTATGGCCCTGGGATGGTGTGGTGCAGGGGGTTGAGTCCCCAGAGCTGAGAGACACCATAAATGTGCAGCCATACTTGAAGGACATCAACAGAAGGTCATTACCTTCTCTCCTTTGGTTCCCGGCAGCCCGATAAGACCTGGCGGGCCAGCTGGCCCCTGGGTAGAAAAGAAATGGGTCAAGAGGCATGACAGTTATAGGAATTAGTGCCCCAGAGAGATAAACAAGGCTCATGACACTCACAGGTAGGCCGCTGGGGCCTCTGTCACCTGACACACCCTTCTCTCCCTTTGCTCCATCCAAGCCCTAGAAGCAAAGAGGAGACACTGGTTACGGGGAAGGGCTCAGACAGCAGGACAGGAAAGCCTGGGGCCTGAGTGCAAGCTGGGAACTACAGGGCAGAGAAACAGACACCCCAGTTTCTTTTCAGTGCAAACAGTAACCAAAGCCCACATATGGGCTCCCTCGCACCCATTTCACAGATAAGTAAAGAGACGCAGAGCAAGGGGCAGGGACAGGTCCAGTTGCACAGCTGAGAGGCAGCAGGGCTGAGGACCAGTCGGATTTCTAAGCTGGCCTCCCCCACGCGGGGCACATGGGCAGGCCACACTCAACAGTTTTAATTTAAGAGCAGAGGACATGACATTAGGTAATACACACCAAACCCAAGACTTCATGTCCAGGCTGTGGGCAGTTGAGAGACAGATGTGTGAGTCGGGGGCATGGGGGAAGTGGGTCGGTGGGTGGGGTGGGTGGGGCGTGGCCCAAGGAGGTGGAGGCAGCAGATGACAGCTTGTGCAGAGGGACAAGGTAAAAGAACAGAGTCCCAGTGTGGGGCTGGGGGGGCACGTGGTCCAAGGACATCAGGGAGGTTGGACTCCAAGGGATCCAGAATGTTCAGGCCCTGGGATAACACAGAGCTGGTTTGGGGCCAAGTGTGGGGCCCTCCCTGCCCATTAGCAAGGCTTTCTGGAACTATCCAGGCTGGGCATCTGCAGTGAGTAGAGGGATTTCCAGAACTCACCTTGGGACCCTGGATTCCCTGAAGGCCCTGGAGGAGGAGGAGAGTGGTCACAGAAGCTTAGAGGCCACTCACTGGCCCCATGGCCCTGACGTCTGCGACGGCCCAAGCCCAGACCCAGGCTCTCCTATATTGCTTGATGTGACCCCCTGCCCACCAGAAATCCTGTCTTCCCCTGGGTCACAGCTCCAGGCCTGGGCTCATCACCCCCTGCGGATCTCAGCTACTTCACATGAAATGGTCTTACCATGGGGCCTGGAGGACCAGGGGGGCCGGGGGGCCCTGGCGCCACTATGATCTGGGCCTAGGAAACAGTCAAAGATGGGTTAGTCATCTAACCCCACGTCACACCTCACTAGCCCATGGTTGAACACAGTGGACATCGCATGAGCACTCCTGGGGGGTGGGGGCAGCTGGGCCTTGAGCCACTGGGCTGTCTCCTTCCTGCCCCCAGAAGGCCACTGCCCGGTGTGGGGGCCTAGGGGCTGGCCTTTGGGGTTCTCAGACGGGCCTAAGTTGGAGGACACAGCCTGAGGTGCCCCCCTCCCCCTCCCTCACTGCCCTGGGTTTGGTCAGGCCCGGTGGCCTTTCTGTCCCAAGAGTTGGGGCCCCAGCTGGCCTGGGCCAGGAATTAAGGGGAGACATTGGTCCTCAGCAGCAGCCCCTTACCAGACTCTCCCGTAGACTGTCAGATGCTGACTCTCCCTTCTCCCCTTTGGGGCCATCGGTGCCCTACAGGACAGGATTGCCTTCAGCCCTTTCTGCCCATCACCAGACCCACCACCCATGGTAGGTGCACTTCCCCTTCCTTCCTCATGAGGCCCCCAGGGGGAGGGATGAGTTGGCATTTACAGCTCAAAGCAGTTTCCCCTAAATTGGTGACAGACACGCTCTGGGCGCCCAGCAAGGGGGTTTCTGGAGAGCACACTGACGGTGGTATACACTGTCTCCAGTGGGGCACGGGGCACCCAGGGGCTCTGGAAGCCAAGACCTCTCTAGCTGAGGGAGCCCTGTGGATGGACACCAGATGCAAAGAGGGAGGGGTACCTGCTAGCCACCTGAACCCGCAGCTCTTCCTGTCCAGCCACCGTGACCATGACGGTGGGTACTGAATCACATGGCCAGCCACCACTCCCGGCCCCGTTATGCAGGCCCTCCTGATTGGGAGATTATTATCCCCATTTTAGAGGTAGGGAAACCGAGGCCCAGGGAGGTCAGGACACTTGTGCAGGGTTCTGGAGCCAGCAGGGGACAGAGTAGGATGCAAACTTGAGCAGTCGGGGGCAGGGGGCTCTAACTACCTGCTGGCTCTGTTCCACCTTGGTGGGGGGGGGGCGGTGCTTGGGAGGTCATCCCACGGAGGAGGAAGAGAGTATGGAGGCTCAAGAGAGTCCAAGCTGCCTTTCAAAGGCTCAAAGGCTTGCAGCCCCTGGGCTGGGCAGAACTGGCAGAGTCCCAGCGGTGCTCCCCTCCCCCATGGCTGCTGTGGGAGGGAACACATTGGCCTTGGAACCCCATGGGGGCAGAGGAGGGTGGACCATGTGCCCCACCTACCGGGAGGCCCGACAGGCCCATCTCGCCAGCCTCCCCTTTGGGTCCGGTCGGCCCAGCCTCTCCTGGGTCTCCTTTGGCTCCTTTGGGACCCTGCGAGCCATAAGAACAGAGGGTCGGTGGAACTCAGCAGGCATGCTCCCTTCCCCCATCCCAGGGGGCTTCCCCAGAGCTTACTCCTGGTCAAGCCAGACTCCCATCCCCACTTCTTCATCCTGGGTCCCTGGCTCTGACCCAGGTGATGAATGCACTGAGGGGCCTGGATGAAGACAGGCATGCAGGGGGGGACCAGTGTGGGGAGGGGTGGAGGGAGTGGGACTGGGCAGCCCCTGTGGGGGCCCTTACAGGTCTTGGGGTGGAGGGTTGACCCTGCGCTTGCATCTCAGGAGCCGGTGATGGGAGCCCCCAGACCCCACGTACAACCAACCACCCGCCCAATGCCCCTTCCAGCCACTCATTGCCTCTCTTAGCCAATCACGGTAACATGCATCCAAGACACAGCATGAAAGCCACAGCCAAGAATGTCCAGTGATGCCCTCGAACCCGTGCTGTGCATATGGGACACACCGGTGTGCACTTAGAGCCATACTCGTAGGACCCAGAACAACAGGACCGACGTTAGCTAATATTTGAAGACTCTGCCCTAGATCGCCCCCTAAGTGTTTTACACACACATGATTATTTAAGGCTTACACCTGGGACCGTCCTCCCCTCCAGGTGAGGACCCGAGGCTGCCAGAAAGTAAGCAGCTTGCCCGAGGTCTAAGGGCAGAACCAGGACAAGTACCCAGGCTGCACACTCTGTCGTGTGCTAACCCTGCACACACACACACACACACACACACACACACGCACGCGCGTGCGCACACACACACACACAAACCCACACGCAGCCCACCACTAGGCACCAGCATCGCCAAGCAAAGGAAAGGCCCAGAGACCTTCTCTCCGTCGATTCCTGGGGCACCAGGCAATCCCAGCTCACCCTGGAAGGGAACAGAAAGCAAGGGGGGTTACAGTGTCCTATCGTCCCTGAGAGGACCTTGTGGTCCCTAAAGTGGGGGGAACCTAGGAAGGTATCCCCTGGTCCCCAGCCCCTTCCTCAGCTCCTCCCGGCAGATGCAGACCGGAGCTATAATTTACAGTCTAGGGGGTGAGAGCTTGGGAAACTGAGGCTGGGAGGGGGGTGTATTCAATGACTCGTGGCAGGCCACACCGCCCAGGGTGATGGCCAGGACCAGATATCACCTGATTTCTACGTTTCCTGAGCCAGCCGGGCAGGAGAGTAAGGGATGGGCGCAGGCCACAGGAATGGCTCTGTCATCTATGGGACCTGGGGACATCCTGAGGGTTTACACGTGAGAATGGGGCTTCCAGGGAGGAGCAATTGCCAGGAGCAAAACATCCAGCTTGGTTATGCCACTTTCTCCGAACCCTCAGGAGCCAGGCCGGGATGTCAGGAGAGAAGCGGAGTGAGCAGAGAGGAGAGGGGAGGTGGGCGCTGGAGTTCAGGGGCTTGGAGGGGGCCACACAATGGGCCCATGAACTCACCTTGGCTCCGGGGATCCCTGGGGGCCCTGGGGGCCCCTGTGGCCCGGGAGGACCCTGTGTGTGAAAGTCAAGCTGGTCAGTGTGTACATAGGTCCCCCCCGCTGCATTGCTGGCTCACCCCTCCCCTCCAGGGGCCGGGGCTCTGTCTGTCTGGCCTGCAGCAGCGTCAAAGGCTCCTCACTGACTGCTTCCCATCCAGTCCCCCCACTCTTGTCTTGTGGGGGGGGGCAGGGAGGTGGCACCATGGACTGGGTGGGATACCACAGAGTCCACTGCCATGGTGGGTCCAGAATCCCCCTGCCTTCAGAGCCAGTATCCCCCAAACATTGATTTCTTCACAACACTCCCCTGCTCAAGACCCTGTGATGGCTCCCTATAGCCTCTTATAGCAAGCATAAATCCCCCACTGGCATTCAAGGCCAGCCAAAACGTTATCCCTGACAGTGGCCCAACACAGCCCTCTGTCCCTCCCGCAAGCTCTCTGCCCATTGGCTCTGCGGCCTACAGTCTAATGCTGGAGAGTCCTGGGTTGCGTGAGTAAGGGACAGCATCTGTGGCGTCTCTAGGTCTGACCCTGCTCCCAAGCTCTGGCCCAGGTGTCCCACAGGTCACCTGCCTATCATGGCTCATCGTCACCCTCCAGGCTTGTGGCCCCTCCTCAGGGCTGCACCCTGCCCAGCCCCTCATCCCAGCAACCTGTGCCCTCCTTGCTGGCCCCTCCATTGAGACGTCTCTGGTCTTCCTGTCTTCCTCCATTCCCCCTACCCAGGCCCAGAGCCCACTTGCACCCCACCTGCCTCCAGCTGCCCCTACACCCATTTTATTCACCTTCCGTGCTGTTCCTCAGCCAGCCTGCCCACAATATGGATATATACATATATATTTTTTGAATACTTTATTTATTTGATAGAGACAGAAAGAGCCTGCACAAGCAGGGAGAGGAGGAGAGGGAGAGGGAGAAGCAGGCTCCCTGCTGAGCTGGGAGCCCAACGCAGGGCTCGATCCCAGGACCCTGAGATCACGATCCGAGCGGAAGGCAGACGCCCAACCAACTGAGCCACCCAGGCACCCCCATGTACTGTGAACCTCACTTCTGGCTCAAGAACCAATGTTGACAGCCCACTGCCCATTGGCTAGAGGCATCCAGAATCTTCCTCCCACCTCCCTGCACTCAGGCTGGCTCTCTCTGTGTGTGCAAGCCCTCAAGACCACATCACAGCACCCCACAGCACCCCATGCAGGCCTGGGATGGGACCACCATTACCATCAGGGTGTACTTCCCCGAGGCCTGTGGGAGAGACCTGGAATGGAGCTCAGGTGGGGTCAGGTGCCGAGGCCTGGTCCAGTCTCTGATGCCTGCCCCTCGCCCTCCCAAGCTCCCTTCCCTGGGAGCTGTGAGCGGCTAAAACCCAACCCCTGCCTCCACGGAAAAGAGGTCCCAAGTCTGCCAGACACCAGGCAGGGCTCTGCAACTGCGCCATCTCCTGAGGCTCCTGGGGGGCAGGCCTGGCTGCCAGCATCCTCCCCCAACAGCTACTAGAAGACCTAGATCTCCAGCCTGTTCTCCCTGGGGAAGGTGCCAGGAGGGCCTGCTGGGACTGGACATCAGGAAATGGTCTGTCTCCAGCCCCTGAGCAGGGAGCTTCCCTTTTCACTTTGGCCTCTGGGGAGCTCGGGGTCACATAAGCCATTCAGCTCTTAGCATCTGGGGTGGGGGTGCTCAGCACAGCTCTGATTTCCTTATCAGACACACCTGGTGAAGCTGGGGTCTTTGTGCTAAGCTGTCCCCCAACACTTGTGTAAAGAAATGCAGGACTGATACACTAAGTACGTGGTTGTCTCCTCAGGAAAAGAACCAGGATGCATCCCGGTCCTGCCAGGAACCTACCTTGAGGGCGTCCAGAATCCTGCCATCGTAGTCAATCACCACCGTGTCTCCTTGCTCACCCTTGAGGCCCTGGGGACCCTAAGGCAGAGGAAGAGTGAGAATTTCAGGGCGGGGCCAAGGCGGCCGCATGTGTATCTGAACCCGGGACCCTAGGAACCTGGCCCACACGAGGCAAAGTCCGTGTGCCGTGCGCTGGCTCAGCTGTAACCCGATGGGACCCCCTCGAGCTCATCCTCCAGGATCTACGTGGCCACGGGCACCCCAGTCCCTGAAAGAACGCTCCAGGGCCTGGATAGCAGGTGTCCAGGGCCTGGAGCCAACAGAAGAACAGGTTCCTGCCTTGTCTCGCTGCCAGTCCCGTGGGAACCGAAGTCCCCTGAGGTCTCAACCGGAGTTCTCCAGGGAAAACAGAAAGTCTCATTCTGATGTGAAGTTCTTCCGATTTCTAAATGTCGGCCGTACAAACGTGCAAAAATCAACACGTTCCCCCAAATGCCCAGACACCGTGTAGACCAACTGCCAGCTCGATCTCAGCCTTGTGCCTCAGTGTCCCAGGCTCTAGTAGAAGCTGTGCACGCCCGCATGTGCATACGACTGTCTGCATCCGCAGGTGTCCACACCCACCTGTCCACACCTGCACGCGCTCTAATGGAGGCCCTCTTCCCTCAACCCTTCCTCCATAAACCTCCCTCTGCCCCAGGCTGCTCTCTGCTGGGCCCACTGTGGGGGACGGGCAGCACTCTGCTCAGGCCTGGAGCCAGCCCCTGCAGAGGGCCTGGAGACCCTGACCGGGGGTCCTCCCTTACCAGCAGGCTCCGCAGTCACTGTCCCCCCAAATCCCACGTCCAGTGCCGAATCCAGCCCCGGCCACCTGAGTGACCAGGCTGTGGGCTTAGCCTTGTTTTTTTCGGAGGAGAAAAGCAGCCTCCAGGAGTGTTCAGGCAGTGATTGCTGGAGGCCACCGAGCAGGGCATGGACCCCTGGTGTTGACTTAAAGGTGGGTTGACAGCGGCTGGAGACCGGGTGGAGGGGGAGGGGATATGATGTGTGGCTCTGCTTCTGGAGATAGGGACAAACTGCAAGGTGGGCAAGGCAACCTGCTGCTGGGGGAGGGCCCGCCCCCAGTCCCCCCACTCCCGCCCCAGGTGATGCACAGGAGGTCTGTCGCTGGGAGGGCGGACATTCAGCTGGGGACGGCTGGTTTTCAAACATGCGTATTTGAACGTTTTACCGAAAGTAGGTATGGTGAGATTGAAAATTTAAAAATCAGTAATGAATGGGGGCGCCTGGGTGGCTCAGTGGGTTGAAGCCTCTGCCTTCGGCTCAGGTCATGATCCCAAAGTCTTGGGATCGAGCCCCACGTTGGGCTCTCTGCTCATTGGGGAGCCTGCTTCCCTTCCTCTCTCTCTGCCTGCCTCTCTGCCTACTTGTGATCTCTGTGTCAAATAAATAAATAAAATATTAAAAAAAAAATCAGTAATGAATGATAAAAAAAAAAAAAGGACTCCCATTTCCCGGAGCTCCAGGGCTCCTCCAGGGTCTCCTGCAGGAAATGACGGGGGCATCTGAAGAGCTCCAGGCCCCTGGGTTCCCTTGGTATGGCCGGAAGAGGGACTCACTTACCCGCAGTCCTGAGACTCCGTCCGCGCCTCGCTGGCCGGGCTCTCCCTGGGGAGATGCGAGGTTGCAGCCAGGCGTGCATGGCCGCCCTACACCCCTCCAGTCCCCAAGTCACCCAAAAGCACGGGGCCCACGTGCTGGAGCCCCAAGGGACCTCCGTATGCAGCCAGTGCCCCAGAAACAGATCTCCTGGAAGGAGGGTCCGAGCCTCCTCGGACCCCATAGTGTGTACAGCTGGGCCACTGAGGGATGGCCTGGCTTCCCCACTGAGGGATGGCCTGTAGGATGACTAAGCCACATGGCCAAGCTTGGGGGGGGCTTGTCCTTCACCCAAACCCGTGGCCACCCCTGGGGCTGGCCTCTGATGGTGCGCAGAACCAGACCCCAGAGCCCACGCCCTCCCGCGACTCCCCAGTTAAAAAGGCAAAAGGAGGCAAAGCCACATGACCCCAGGATGGGGGCACAGGTCTGAGCTGAGCACTGAGAGGCACCTTTGGCCCTGGGGCACCATCCACACCATTTTCTCCTGGAGGCCCTGTGTTCCCTGGCTGGCCCTGCAATAGAGACGTTCGCAGTGAGTGAGCGTGCCAGGGGCGGGCTGGGGCAGCACGCTTTGTGATTCCTGGGGAACACGCCTGAGCCCCCCTGGGGCATAGTTAGGGGGGGTCAGGTGACATTTTGGAGACAGGCTGGCAAGGGAGCAAGGATGATACCCTTGTCTTACCTTGGGGACAGGGTAGAGTGGGTGCCACCCCCCAAACCCACACTGTGAAAGGGCTGCTAGGGGCCTCACCAGACCGCTGGGAGCCAAAGGAGGTGGGAGGCAGGGGGCCCTCTGGGGGAAGCACAGGTACCTACCTTAGGGCCTGGGGGCCCAGGGAGCCCTGGCTGGCTTGGAATCCCGTCATCCCCCTGTGGAGAGAGTAGCTAAGGCTGCAGCTGTCAGGCCCAGGCATACTGGCTTTGGCTGTCTCCCCCACCCCACGCTCCCCTCCCCACCAGCCCACCAGCCCTCTGTGGGCACCAGCACTGGTCACACTGGGTGGGGACAGGGAGGGTCCCTAGGGCCAGCCCAGAGCACGCGTAGAGGGGTAGCCTCATGGAAGGGAGGGGCGGGCACGTGGAGAAGGGATTCGCTCCTTCAGTCAACAGTGTGAGCATGTCTGTGGGCCAGGCAGATAGGGTCCCTGCTCAGTGGGGGAGAGAGGGGCCTGAGGGCAAGGAACTATCCAGATAATCCCACAGCACCAGGCCAGGAGGTGGAAGCAGTGCTGGGAAAAGAGTGTAAGGGGGTGGTGGGATGGAGGGACTCAGAGTGACCTGGGGGAGCTTTTTGGAGACCTGGCAAGGGAAGGGGTGGGGGGAGATCACCCCAGGCCAGTGCATGCCAGTGTCACCCCAGGGGAGGTGCTGGACAGACCACAGCTACAAGTTCTGGTCACGGGGGGGCGGGGAATGCCTGAGTGGCTCAGTTGGTTAAGCGTCTGCCTTCGGCTCAGGTCATCATCTCAGGGTCCTGGAATCGAGCCCCACATTGGCTCTCTGCTCAGCGGGGAGTTTGCTTCTCCCCTCTCCCTCTGCCCCTCCCCACTGCTAGTGCTCTCTCTCTGTGTCTCAAATAAATCAAATCTTTAAAAGAAATAAAGAAAAGTTCTGGTCACCAATTATGATAGGCACAAAGTATGTCCACACCCCCCACCAAGGGGTTCCCCACTACAATTCAACCCCATTCTGATACTTGTCTACCTGGAGAGAGCGTTGGATTCCACATGTTAAGGGCCCAGTCCTATAAGACTGTCCACCCCCGCCCCCAGTTTAGGCACCAGGAGGAAGCTGTGTAATAGATTGGTCTGTGGTAGACTGAAGGTTACAATGACTTCCTCCCTGAGTTCCATTAACTCCATTAACTTGCTAGAGCGGCTCACAGAACTCAGGGAATCACTCTACTTAATAGATTCCCAGTTTATCATGAAGGATAGAAATCAGGAACAGGATGCAGTGGGCAACCCACGGGAAAGGGGCGCGGAGGGTCCATGAGCTCTCCAGGAGCGCCGCTCTCCCCAATTCTCCCTGTATTCACCAACCCGGAAGCTCTCAGAACCCCCATCCTTTGGGGTTTTTACGGAGGCATCATGACAGAGGTATGAGTGATGAAATCACAGGCCATGGGTCAGAGTGGTTCAACCTGCAGCCCCTCTCCCTCCCTGGAAGCCTGGTGACCAGGACTGGAAGTTCCAACCCTCCAATCATGTGACTGGTTCCCCAGGCAACCAGCCCCCACCCTGGGAGGGTGGTTGTGCCCAGTGTCGCCTCATTAACATAACAATAGACACCATCAAATTTGGTTCACCACTCAGGACATTCCAAGGGTTTTAGGAACTCTGTTCCAGAAACCAGAGGACTAAGACCAAATATGGATTTATTATAAATCACAACATCCCAGTGGCCTGCCCCTAGCGTCTCTGACTAGGTGGGTCCAACACCAGTCCCCAAATGCGTCTGTCTAAGCCCCCAGTGATGCTGATACTGCTGGTCCCAGGACCACACTTTGAGAACCACTGTCCAGGTCCCTGAAGGGGGAAGGAATTTGCTGTGTTTGCGGAGAGGAAAGAATCCGCAAATAAGCCAGTGAACGAAGGAAACTGGGCTTCGAAGCAGAGGACTTGGGTCTGGTGAGGACACCCTTGTGGCCACCACCCGCCCTGCCCCACGGGGGGCCCCTGCCCATCTCCCCAGCTACTTCCCTCACCCCCAACAGGAAGCCCGTCCTGGGGGCTTCCCTCACCTTCTTTCCAGGAATGCCGGGTTCACCCTAAGACAGGAGGCAGAGGGGTGCAAGAGAGAGGTCAGAGTCCTGAGAACATGGCCCAGGGACACCAGGCCACCTGCTTTTCTGGTGGAACTGGCCTTGATGACCAGGGATGGCCCGGAGACCCCAGCCCCAGGACAGGTGCACAGGTCCCGACTGGGCTCCTCCTCCAATGCTCAATGACCCTGGACAAGTCACTGCTCTTACAAGTGGGCACGTGATGCCCCAGCCCCTGGGGGTGTTTCTGAGATGAGGGAGAAAGCAAGGAAAGCCCTTCTCCTTTGGGGCAGACCCCAGTCCACCTCCTGCCCCCCCCCACAGCAGGCAAAGAAGAAAAGAAACCGCTGACCTGCGGGGATGGGGGAGGGGATGGGAGCCCATCCCTCCCAGGCCTGGGGCAGGGGACAGGGGAGCACTCACCTTGGGCCCTGGGGGTCCCTTTAGGCCCTGGACCAAGACAGGAGAAAGTGTTAAATGGGACACTGGGGGCTGCTTTTGGGCATCACTGTATAAAGGGCAACGCCAGGTGCCAGATGGCAGGAGGCAGGACCATGCTGCCCCTTCTAGGTCTGACTCCCCACATCGAGGACTGCTTCCATGTCAGATCTCAAGCAGGGCAGTGGCCTGGGGGGCACCCTCCCAGGGATGCAGGGCTGGGGGCCTGGCCCATTGGTTCCCCACTGCTGGCTGTAAGTGGGACGGGGGCTTCTAGCCCCCTGGATGAATGGGCCCCAGGCCGCCCCAATGCCCTGGATACTGACCATCTCGCCGTCACGTCCAGCCTCTCCTTTGGGACCCTGAGGAGGCAGAAGAGGAGACCCTCTTGAGGGTATGCAGGGGAGGGACACAGGGACTCCACGGTTAATGGAGCCCACTCCCCGAGCTGGGCCCTGGGCTGGGGCTCTAAGCCGTCTCTTGTTTCATGAGCGGGTGTCCTTGTTCCCACTTTGCAGATGAGAACGTTGAGGCTCAGGGAGCTAGGTGCCCAATGGGAATAGGAATGGATGAGCCAACTGAGTAGCTAGCTGCCCCAAGAGGGGACCCTGGTGGCAATTTGGTGGCAGTTTGGTGGAGGGGCTGGCTCTGCGTGGGAGGGGAAGGACAGGCCTAAGTCCCTGCGGTAGGGGAAGGGGTAGTACCATGAAGACCTGCGGAGTCTCGGTAGAGCTATAGGAGGACAACTGGGCCTAACCAGTTAGTACTGGAGGGAGGGAGAGAAGCAGGGGGGAGAGAGAGCCAGAGCAGGGTGGGGGGGGGGATAAAATCTGGGGAGCAAACACCTCCATATGGGTCTCATGGTCAGAGTTAGGACAGAGACTGAAATTGCAACCAAGGTCAGGTTTAGGGTCTCTGGTTTTATTTGGGGTTAGGGTACAGGGTAAGAGTTGGGTTTGGAGTCAGGTCAGAGTGTAGAGGCCAGAGGTAGGGTCTGGATAATAGCCAGAAATGCGGACCAGGATTTGGGAATGGGTTTGGGGTCAAGGTCTTAAAGGCACTTGATCCAAGGCTGGAGTGGGGCAGGTGTCTAGATTGGGGTTAGGGTTAGGCAACATGGGTCTGGGTCTGGACTGGGGACAGGGGTATTCTACCTCCCTGTCCTCTCTTACCGCTGGGCCTTGTGCTCCCCTGGGGCCATCTTTCCCCATGTCACCAGGAGGGCCCCGGGCTCCAGGGGGTCCAGGGGGCCCGGGAGGCCCAGCAGCTCCATCTCGCCCTTGGTCTCCCTGGAAGAGATGGGGCCTGGCTTACTGTGAGGGGGAGGGGAGGGGCTCCAGTCTCCAGAGAGAAGGCTCTGCAGATGATTGGCCAGATGCCTTCCCTCCTCCAGCCTTGGGAGGGGGTGGGGGAGGGGGCTCAGAGGAAAGTGGTTGGTTCCTGGGCTTCTCGCTGCTTCTCCGAGGCCACAGGGATGGACAGGTCCCTGTACTTTGGCACAGAAGCTGAGGGATGTGCCATTCTCTCAGCCCTTAGTGCCTGGAGCTCAGCTCTGGTGTTCCGTTGAGAGATGAGACACACTGTGTGCAGGAGCAAAGCACATGGGCCCCACCAGCCCCTTCCCCTGGAAAGGGGTCTGCATAGGTCCTGAAGGACCTTCCTCGTGGGCCAGCCTCCTTTAATTGCGTGCTGGAGGTGCACTTCTGGGTCCTTAAACAGAGCAATGAAAACTCCCGCAGATGCTCACAGCTGCTCTAAGGGTAACGGCCCCGAACTAGAATCAACCCAAATGTCCTTCCATGGGTGAACTGCTAAGGGACGGTTAAGCGACAGCCGTGTCACAGAGCACAGCTCTGCCATAATGAAAAGGAACAAGGCACAGCCACGTTGCAATAGCTCAGATGGATCTCGGGGGAACAACACTGAGTGAGAAAAGCCAATCTCAATGGCTCAGACTCTACGGCTGCAAATACACCCTAGGGTGGACATGAAAGATCATGGAGATGGAGGACGGACTGGTGGCTGCCCGGGGTGGGGGGCAGGGAGGGAGGGGGCTGAAGCAGCAGGGGGGATCTTCCTGTGGTGGTTACCCGAGTCTACTGAGTTTGATGACGTCGCCCAGACTTTTCAACGCACCCAGATGGGCAAGATGGCTGCGCTCCCCGTGAGGCAGGTGTATTCTGTCAATTACCTGGTTGTGAGACTACATTGCTTGGGGAGGCAAGATGTCACCATCGGGGAGCGTGGGGACAGGTGCATGGGGTACCACCTCTTATAACTAATTGCGAACTGACAGTCATCTTGTGATACAAAGTTGAAAAAAAAAAAAAGGAGAGCAACAAAGGGCCACAAAGTCTCAGTCATGCAGCATCCAGCCCCCGACTCAAGGACCCAATGTTAGTACGCGGTCAGACCTCAGGCAGCCAGAGCCCTCACCTCGTGGCCCCGAGCTGCAAGGAAAGGGGGACCACGGTGCCACTGGCACTTCCTGCTGGCCCCGTGGCAAAGGGCAAGGTCATGGGGTACACGTGGCTCACAGCGACAGCAGCCCTCAAACTTCCTATAGCCGAGAAACGAAGAAGCTCTTGCGGAGGTAACCCTCCTCCGACCCCATGCACCCTGCACTAATCTCCTTGGAAGCTGGCTCCTCCAACCCTTGCGACCACCCAGCCGTGGCACTATATCGACCTATTTTACAGGTAGAGCAGTCAGGAACAGAGAGGGTAATCATTTCCCCAGGGTTGCAGAGCTAGGAATGGCAGCAGCTCCTCAGGGCCACTAAGGCAAGCGATGCCTTTTGGACGAGTTCTGAATCCCTGGCTCCCATAATGTGAAGGTTCCTCTCTCTTGCCAACTGGACCCCAGACACAGTTCACTGGTTTTCCCCAGTTAAAAAATGGACTGAGGCTCTCAGTGTCCACCACTCAGGGTCCCGACCCAGAGACCAGGATTCCAGTCTGACATATAGCCAGCCGACAGTCTGGTTAGCTTGCCCAGGTGCAGGTGGGGATGGCGGTGGGTGATTCCTGCTCCATTTGCTGCTGCGTCAGGAAGAACTGGAAGACACTCAAGCCCCCATTCCCTCCACAGCCCAGGGGCCCCACAATGGGCACCACTGGCCTGGACTCTACTTATTGGGGGAGGTAAATGGGTTTCAACACGTGAGCAGGTCCCAGCAGATGTTGGTAGGCTCTGGCCTTGAGTTACTTGGGACACGAGGCTGGCCAGCTGCCTTGTGTGTGTGCTGGCATCGGGCTGGCTGAGGTCTAACCAGGGAAACGCAGGGGTGAGTCAAGGGAGCACGCAAACCAGCAGGGCCCAGACACGCCACTGGGTCAGGCTACCTTGAAGACGCGGCGACTGTACCCGTGATGGTCTCTACTTATAAAGCCTGGATTGAGCCGTGGGAAAATCATCTAGCCAGCAAACAGGTTGTGTGGTCAGGAAGGCAGAAAGGGTGACTTAGGAAAGGACAAAGCTGTTTTGGGGGGGCAAAGCCACTCAACCCAGCCCAGCGACTGGGAGAGGAGGACTATGTTCTCCAAAGATGGTTGCTACGCTCGTTCCCATCCCACAGGACCCTTGCAGTGGGACCCCCCCCACCCAACCCCACATTGCCCCATCGAGAGAGAAGGTCTGCTCCTCTTTCCCCACGTTGACTCTGGTGGGCCCCGTGACTGATGGGACAGACAGGATGCCACAGAAGTGAGGCCTGTCAGGCTCTTAACTGGCCTCCCGGAATGGTAGTCTTGGGACGCCCCTCTGGGAAGCCCACTGCCACGCTGGGAGAAGACTTGAAGCGCATACCTCCCCACTGAGCTCCCAGCCAACAGCTGCATCCATCAAGGCCATGGGAGGGTGCCACTTTTTTTGGACTGGCTTCAATGAGAGAGATCCACCCTACCCCCACCCCAGCCCACAACCAGGCCGTTGTTGTTTTAAGCCATGGAACTTTCAGGGGTGGAAGCTGTTTCAGAGATGGCTGGAACCTTGGGACAATGAAAGGATACCCATGAAGGACAATGGTTGGGTGCTGGGTACCCACCTTTATGAGGGCTTTGGGAAAGATCTCTCATGTTTCCCGGGCTGGGGGAGCTCGTCAATTGAGGAGTGGGCACCCCCTTTCCAGAAGATCAGCATTTGTACACCCACCAGAAAGCAAGCAAAAGGCTTTTTTCTCAGCGGTCACCAAATCCAACGTGGGTATCCTGGCTTTGACTTCAGCTTTTGGAGGCCTCATGGTTTCCCTTCAATCAAAGGCCCAGGACAGAAGAGCTCTGTCCTGGGGCCTCAGCCTGACCAGCTCAGGGCTCCCAGCTCCTGCTTGTGACCACTTGTGATATGGGCCCTTCTGGTCTGTTGGCACAACTGGGCTTGGAGCCATGGGGCCGCAGAGCTGGGACTGGGACTGGGACCGGGACCTGGAACACACTTAGCCCTCTAGCTGCCTCCCCTTCCCATTCCCCATCCACAGTGCCCGCCCCTCACCCCCGCTCCAACCCTGCCTCCAGTGCTTATAGATGCCGGCTGTGGGGGGACTCGCTCACTGGCTACAATTTCCACCCCATAACCTTTTTGGGGAGCAGCCCCCTCGAGTACAGATGGGCCTCCACCCCAGTTGTGGCAGGAATGGAGGGGGCATGCTGTTAGGGCCCCTGATGTGACCCTCTGCCCAGATCTGTTTTGTGGGGCCCATCCGACCTGGGCTCCCCACTCTGCTTCATTGAAGAGACCCCAGGTTTGGCACAAGGCACTCCGGGTCCCTTGGCCCTTGGGGGCACTGAGGGCCAGGGGATCTACTGTCCCCGGGTTGGGTGCTGGGTGCCCACCTTTATGACTGCCATGAACCTTTGCTATAGCATCTTGGATAAGGGGCTGTCAATCCCACCCAGCACAGTTGGAGAAACTGAGTCTCTGAGGGGAAAGGGAATCGCTCAAGGTTACTTGGCTGGTAAGTGGCAGAGCTCAGCTGCTGACCCATATCCTTCCCTCTTCTTGAGGTGCCAGCCATCCTCAAGAAGGTCAGTCTTGGGTCTGGGGGCAGTGCTAGCTAGCCTCACTGTCCCCACCCCGCCCCCCATCCACGGTAACAAATATGACTGTGAGGAAGCCCTGGGACTTCCAGCTTGTGGCCACTTAAATGAAAACCCACAGAAGGACAGATGGTGGGCAGTGGGCAGAGACCGTGGGCCCGTGCAGTAAGGGGCAGGGACCCAGAAGAGACGCTAGATACGCCTTATTATATGATAACATGAACTGTGGGGGAGGGGGATGGTGAGGGTTCTTGAGTCAGCTCTTACCCGAGGGCCAAGGTCTCCCGGTGCACCCTAAGGACAAAGAGCAGGAAGACAGATCACTGCTACTATTTTTACCCTATCACACATATTAAGCATTTACTCTGTGCTCCCTGCTTTACCCACTTAGTCTCACCCAAGTCTAACAAACATATCATGAGAGTTCTATTTCTAATCTCCATTTTCTTTTTTTTTTAAGATTTATTTTTTAAATTTTTATTTATTTATTTATTTTTATTGTTTTTATTTTTAAGATCACAAGCAGGCAAAGAGGCAGGCAGAGAGAGAGAGAGAGGGAGAAGCAGGCTCCCTGCTGAGCAGAGAGTCCGATGTGGGGCTCTATCCCAGGACCCTGGGATCATGACCTGAGCCGAAGACAGAGGCTTTAACCCACTGAGCCACCCAGGTGCCCCTCTAATCTCCATTTTCAATAAGGAAACCGAGATACAGAGAGGCTAAGAAACCAGCCTGAAGTCACACAGCCAGCGCACACACAGGGCTTGGAACCAGGCACTGTGTTGCCTGTGGCCAGCCCCTAGTCGTGGCAGAGCAGAGATGATGAGCTGCTCCCCATGCCCCGTGTCCTCTTGGAATCCTGGAACCTCGACACAGTGAGGAATGGTAATTACTTGACTGTCTGAAGTCACCAAGCTTTGGGGCTAGATGTTACAAAGGGAGGGGTGCCAAGATGCCAGCCTCTCTGGGTTCAAAGCCTCTGCTTTGTTCAACCAGAGCCAGCGGAAAGGAAATCACCTCTCTGTTAGGTTGCTTTAACTGACAGATGGGGAAACTGAGGCCCAGGGAGCCGGCCAACCCCTTGAAAGCCATGCGGTTGATGGCGGAGCCCTAAGGCAACCCTGAGGCTCTGAGCTCCGGATCCTGTGCCCAGCACAGCTCTGAGGGTGGCCAGGGATGCTGGCTGGCCTTACTTACCTCGGAGGGCACATCACAGCAGGCGGCTGGAGTGGACGTGGCCCAGATGTGGTCCCTAGAAGGGTCCTGCCACATGGGCATCTGCTCTGGCCCCTCCCTGCTCTGAATCTGCCATGGGACACATGGGTGGCTCCTTTCGCCCCCGCCCTTCCATGGCTCTTGGAGGCCCCAGCCCTCCAGGGGTCTGCTGTGACATTTTGTGCCGAATGCCAGGGAAGCTTTTCTCACAGGGGTGCTGTAAAGACCACAGGGGCAGCTCCCCACCATCTGTCTGCCTGGGAGGGGCACACAATCCTCACAAAGAATACCATCTATAGTGACTGTTAAACCCCGGCCCCCCCCCCCCCCCCCCGGCTTTCCTGACTTCGGCCCCTCCCCCCTCTCTTCCATGATTTTTTGCTTCGGAAAGTCCTCATTTTGCGAAGACCTTGCTTTGAGTTTTGTCATTCACTGGTGTGGAGGGGACTCCAATGTCACCTCCTGGGCACTCGGAATCGTTAAACATAAGCCGTGTAACCATTAGGAAGGAGGCACTCTCAGCCCCACCTTCCAGATGGGGAAACTGAGGCTCCAGGAGGGGATGTGACGTGCCCGGGGCCACACTCCAGAGCTGGGGTTTGGAGGCAGGTTTCCTGCATCCTTCATCATATCTGCATCTAGACAGCTGCCGGCATCACTTACCTTTTCCCCTTTGGGGCCTGGAAGTCCCTGCAGAAAAAAAGGAGAAGACAGGCCTGAGCCGGGAGGACTGGGCTGGCTTCCCTAAGGCTTTGAGAAGAGCTGTGGGGAGCTGGGTAGGGAAACACATAAGTCTGTCTGCTTTTAATGACAGCTGCCCTTGCCGGGCCCAGGGCAGCTGCACACCCCACCCCTCTGCTTGAGGGTGGCCAGGAGACTTGAGGATGGCCGGGACCTCTCAGCTGAGGTAGGAACACATGTGCTGTCACTCCCCCCACAGAGCAGAGCCCTCCGAGCTCAGCCCCGCCTATGCCTGGTGACCGCTGCCCCTAACTTTCCATTATCCCTTCAGTCCATAATGGGTTTGCTGGTTCATTCACCTAACAACTTGTCCACATAAGAGGTCAGTTCATTTCTCCATCCTCTAATACAGCACACATCGTCTGGCTGCTCCTCAGTCACTTACTATCTCACTCATTCCCTCACTCCCTTGTCCGCTCAACCATCATGCATTTGTCCACCTGCTAACTCAGTCACTCTCTCATGCATCCAACTGTTGTTATACAATCATTGATTCATAACCTCATCTATCTTTCTACCCAACCATCCTTCTTTCCTTCCGTCTACCCATCTGTCTATCCATTTACACATCCTACCTTCTTTCCATCCATCCATCCATCCTACCATCCATCCTTCCATCAATCCATTCATACATCCTTCCTTCCATCCACCCACTCATTCATCTGTCTGTCCTTCCATGCAACTATCCAGCAATCCATTTGTTCATCCATCCATCCACCCTACCTACTATCATCTAACCTACTATTCAGCCATTCTTCCATGAATCCATTCATACATCCTTCCTTCCATCTATTCACTTATGCATTTGTTCGACTCTTTCATCTATCCATCCATCCATCTGTCCTTCCATCCAGCTATTCATTATCCATTTGTTCATCCATCTACCCAGCCAGTCATCCATCCATCCATCCTCACTCCCTTCCATACATCTATCCCTCCATCCAATAATCCATTCATCTGTCCATCCATCCATACATCCACCCACCCACCTGCCTACCCATCCACATCCAATTATTTATTTAATTATGCTGTCTCCCTGAGCAGCTTGTTCATTCTGCTGAAGATGCCTGTGGACCATAGGCTCCTGGCCCAGGTGTTGAGAATTCATCAGCCCAATGTCTACCATTGGGAAGTCTTGAGACTGGGGCGGGGGGTGGGGGGAGAATGCTTTGTGCCTGGGCCTTGCTAGGAGGGGCTTGTATGTTTTGAAGGCTGACTCGATGTCAAAGTGCAATTTACACTTCTCCACATCCCCAGTCTGCAGGGTTGGTTCAAGTGAGGAGGGTTAATGGACCCATTTGACAGAGCCTCAGGCTTGGGAGGTAAAGGGCCTCCCCAAGGGTGCACAGTCAGCGGGTAGTGGAGCTGGATTTGAACACCAGTCTGATGCCCAAATGACTTCTCTCTGTGCTGAGCCAGGTTCCCGGTGGCCCCTTCCCTCTGGCACCCTCCCCCCATCACTTCCAGCCCTACAAGTGGCCCAGTCCCAGGACCACCTAGAATTTCCCTGTAAATCACTTACGGGCTTGCCATCCAGACCCAGCGGCCCCTGGAAATGAGACAGAGAGAGAGGTTACACACCGGATAGGCATTTCCTGTGTGTTTTATGACCCAGAGGCACTACTGGGTATCAAAGACCAAAACCTGACATGAGCCCATGGTTTGAGGACATTTCATGCGGGGGCATCTGGGTGTTTGCTGTCCAGAATGACAGAGCCCCTCTTCTTCTCCAGGACCACCCCCATCTGCACATATGGGGCTTGGGAGTGCGGTCACATTCCCTCAACCAGGGTGAGGGGTTCAGGGATGAGGGTCATGTTTGGGACTTTGGATGGTGAGCCTGTAGGGGAAAGAGGGCTCTTTTCTCTGATGGGACTAAGGTGGGGCTCCTGGGGGCACCATGTGGCTTGAGGAAGAGCCAACAGAGAGGAAGCCAGAGTGGAGAGACAAAGAGTAGAAAGGGTCTGCTGCTGAAACCCCTCACCCCTGCACACTTTGTTTGTCCGCAGCTT
This sequence comes from Taxidea taxus jeffersonii, assembly GCA_003697995.1. Lineage (NCBI taxonomy): Eukaryota > Metazoa > Chordata > Mammalia > Carnivora > Mustelidae > Taxidea > Taxidea taxus. The sequence continues at coordinate 14,511 of ML111710.1, read as the reverse complement.
TTCTTTAATCCAGTTTGAACTGAGTTCGCTCACATGCAGGGACTGAACGCATACCCCCTCGCAAAATGCACGTGTTGAAACTTAACCCCTGGTGTGATGGCATTACAAGGGGGGGGGCTTTTGGGAGCCTCATGAATGGGGTGTCAGCCTATTTAGAAGAGAGGTTCCAGAGAGCTGCTGGCCTCTGTGTCCACCATGTGAGGACACAGGGAGGAGGCAGCTGCCTGCAGCCTGGAAGAGGGCCCCCCACCAGAACCCCAAACGCACTGGCACCCGGACCTCACACCTCCAGCCTCCAAGACTGCGAGAAGTCGATTTCTGTTGTTTCTAGATCACCCAGTCCGTGGCCCTTTGTTAGAGCAGCCCAAACAGGCTAAGACAGGCCTGAAGAGTCCTCAAGGCTCTTTTAATTCCTGCCCTGCTGTGGCCTTAGCAGGCCAAAGTCAAGGTCAAGAGAAGCAAAATCTCCCAAGGCTGGGTCCCAAGGGCTGGCACACCCCAGAGGCTCTGGGGGCTCCGTGGTGTCTGCAGGGGGTCAGGGAGGGCTGCCAAGCAGCCCCACGGGCGCCCTCCGCCTGTCCAGCTGCTGCCCGTTCAGAAAGCCCCGCTGAGCAACCCCACCAGGTGGGAGTATACAAGAATCTGAGGGCAGTGCCACCAACTGGGTCTGACCAGTCCCTGTCAATCCCTGTCCTCCTCCTTGCAAGGCCTCCTCATCCCACAGACGCTGCAAATGTTCTAGGCAGCTCCACTCTCCTGAGCCTGCGCATGTACCGCCTGCCTGCCGGGCACACCCTTCACCCCCTAGTGTGCTGTCTTCTTCTCAGTCACCTCCTCCTTCACAATGCCCTCGGGGCTCCTTCACTTCTCAGAAGTCAGGCCATCTGTCCCTGCACCAGGCCCATTTTCTAAGGGTCGCACATCACACCGTGCATTGTCACCGTGTGGTCTACACAAGTCTACCAGCGGATCCAGGAAAAGGGTCTGATCCCCGTGTCACCAGTGCTGGGATGAGGCCTGGCACAGAGCATGTGCCTCTCAGTGTGTGTTGAGTCAAAGCAAGGAAAGGTAGCGAGAAAGATGAAGCGTGAGCAGATACGTACAGTATAAGGTGGAAAGTCCGGGGGCAGGACAGACAAAGGGTTCTGGCAGTTCTGAGCAGGGGGACAGCCTGCCAGGCTCTGGGGGGTATTGGGAAAGATGAGGGAGTTCTGGCCTGAGAGCACAGCCCAGAGGCACAGGGTCTGTGAGCAGCAGACAGGAGCTCTGTCTCAGCATCAACCTCCCTCCCATCCTGGTCTCTCTCACGTGTCCCTGTCCCTGTGGAGGCTGCACTCCTATGCCTAGCACTGGTGTCCTCATGGCCTGGCCCCGCCTCTGCCTTGCGGCTGTCCTATGTCCCTGGTCTTCCCAAGCTCTCTGCTTCTTTCCCATATTCATGCCTTCGCGTGGGCTGTTCGCTCTGCTTTCAAGGCCCTGCCCAGGCTCCTCTACCTGGGAGACACTCTCTGGCTCCTGGAAGCCAGTCTCTCCTCCCTCAGGTCTGCACACGGCCTAGGGCCCAAGAGCGAATGGTCAGTTTCTGGCTGTGCAGTCAGACCTCCCTGAACTGGGCCAGCTACGACCCCATATGCCCTAAGAGGGGCTTTTCCTCACACCAGGGCCTTGCTCCAGGCAGGAAGCCAGGGCAGTTCTGAAAATTTGCCCCTTAAGTGGCCCTAGCCACCAGCCTCAAGGTCGGCTGAGGGTCTGAACTTTGAGGCGACGTCCTGGGGGCAGAAGGAACCCCAGGAGATGGGAGGGGGGGTCTAGGATCTGAGGGCTCCCGGTCAGGAGGGCTCCCAGGCTGAGGCTTGCCAGGGACTGCCCTCGCTGGCCCACCTCCTGCTGGCTCCCGGCTGGCCTGACCCCTGAATCCATGGGCCTGAGGCCCTCCTCTTCGTCTGCTAAAATTGGACCCCGCTCCTCCTCTACTCCCCATGCTCAGGCCCTGCTAGGCCTCATCCAGGACTGGAACACACAAGGGGCCCAATCCCACTCTGAGTCTCACCTGGGGGCTCCTCATGGTCCCCATACTCAGTCTGAATCACCAGAGCAAGCCTGTAAGGCAGGTGTTATCATCCCTGTCTTAGAGGAGGAACTGAGGCCTGGGGAGGGAAAGGTCTCGCCCCAGGCCACCCAGCCAGAACAGGCCAGGGCTGGAGCCCAGAAAGGCATTTCCACTCTCTGTCCTCTGGGTGCCGAGATCCCCCGACCACGCTCCCTCATCTGCCCAAATCCCTTATGCAGACAGAGATGAAAAAAGAGACGAAGCTTAGAGCTAAATTAATCTCCTTCTTCTTCCCGTGCTGGGAGGGAGGACACAGTGGGCCTCCCAGCTAAAACACTGGCAGCAAGGGGCCCCTCACAGGCCCTGGGACCCAGGGCAGGGCTGGTCTTAGGGAAGCGGGCTCCCCTCCCCTTGGGGCCACAGAGGCAGAGACTCCCCGGGGCCACACCCTTCCTGGCCTCCACCCTCACTGCCACGCTGGGAGGCAGGCCCCACAGCCCCATCCTGCAGATGAAGAAACTGAGGCATCGGGACATCCAAGGGCTGAAACAGGCCCTCCTCTCCAGGCAGTTCTCCCTGTCCCACAGCACAGGGAAGCACCCTTGACAGGTGGCCCCTAGGTCCCAGGGGACCTAGGACGGAGGCTTGCAGGCCTTGCCTTCCTTCTGGAATTCCTGGAATGTCTGTCTACCCAGCTGAACAGCCCCTCTTTGGGCAGAGCTCTTTGGACCCTCTGTCACCCTAAGGCTCTACCAGAGAGAGTGCTGGGTCAGACAGATGTGCTTGCTGTGTGACCCCGGGAGAGCCACTCAACCTCTCTGAGCCTCAGCATCTCATTACCTGTTCTCCCCAGCAGGGCTGTTCCTGCCCTGGGTTTGCCCTAGCTTTCCCCTAAACTTTGCCACACCGTGGCTTCCTGGCAGCCCACGGATTTTCACCCACCATGCTCTTTCCTGGCCCCAAGCTGTGGTTTCCCGGTTCCTCCACTGCAGACAGTCCTGCTTCCACCTGGAGAACTCCTACTCGTTCCTCAAAGCCCAGCTCAAATGGCCCTTCTGGGAGCCTCCCCGAGGAGCAGCAACATCCCCCAAGGCTGTCTACCACAGAGCTGGGTCCCCATCCTTCTGGAAGAGAGCCCCAGGGCTGAGCTCCAGGAGACATGCCAGGTGGTTAGAGGAGGCTGGCTCTGGATTCAGACACACCTGGGACCAAACCCAGCCTTGCCCACACGACAGCCTGTGACCTGGGCCTCCTCACTTGTGACAAGGAGATGCAGGCCTCCCTGTGTCGCTGGCCTGTGTGTGTGTGTGCACGTGCTATGTGCACTGAGTAGAATACATGAACTGTGCAGGAGACAGGACAAAGCAAACCTCCTTCACCCCTCCCCAGCTCCTTTCCTAGGGGAGCAGCACAGGCACCACTGTCTGTGTGACCACCACCCCTGCCCCCCAGGAAGCAGTCTGTGTCTGGAGAAGCACATATGTGAAGCCCCTGCCTTTCTTATTTTTAAAGCCCTCTACGGGCTGCTCAGTGTACATCTGTGGGTCCACCTGGCTTCAGGATGCCAGGGACTCTGGTCCCTGGCCTCACAAGACATATCTTAGCCCTCCTCGCCGCATTCCAGGAAAGGCCTATGACACACGCTGAGACCTGAGCATCATCCCCATGGCCCTTCCCCAATACCTGTAGTTTCTCCCATGCAATGCCCTGGAGAACCTTCTAGAATGTAAACCTGCTCTCCTGTTGCAGCCCTCTGGGGCAGCCTCACTCCTGTAGGATGCTGTCCCAACCTCCTGGTCTGGTGCCCAAAGCCCGCCTGCCCCTTGCTGGGCACAGAACCTGTGTCCTGGTTCGGCCCTTCCTGGGGCTGGGCCTGTCTCTGGTCCATCATTGCTGGGTCCCCAGGCCCCATTCCAGGATGTCTGCTGGGTGGACAGAGAGCACACAGGGCTGTGGGTGCCCTGTTTTTCTAGAAGTGTCTGCTGCAGGAGGGAGCTCGAGATGTTCCCTTGGCTTGGACCCCACAGGAGGGATGGATTTGCGAGTCAAGTAAGTTTGGAAAACACCAGGGAACACACTGTGAGACAGGTTTCTTTCCTGCAGCTTGTCTTGTCTAAACCCTGGTTCTGCTTGTGGCTCTTCAGGAGGGCAGCGTTCCCAGCCTCACTGGGAGGCTGTGTGGACTATCTATGAACCAGACGTTTCCATGGGCTGGAAGGATGACCAAGCCAGGCTCTGGAAGTCCTCAGAGGAGCAGAAATGCTCCAGGGAAGGGCCAGGAGTTGGTCTGAAGGGAGCCAAGGACAAACATGAGGTAGAGGGCACTGTCAGCCTGGACTGAGGCAGGGAAGGGTCCAGGCTGAGTGTTTTAGCCGACAGCAGGCCAGTCTTGGGCAGAGGAGGGCCATCAGGAGTGCAAGCAGCCTGGACAAGCAGACCCCCAGCCTGGGTGGGGCACGTCCTTGGTGGCAGGGGTCTTGTCCTGTCAAGGCAGCCCTCCCCCGCCCCAGATCAGGGGGCATCTCCCACAAAAGGAGCAAGGAAGGAAGGCACGCGGGGCAGCCACAGGCGAACACAGAACTTTGGCCTTGCCGGGGTTCAAATTCTTTCTCAGAGCCTCTGCTTCCCTGGGACAGGCACTCCAGAGGGTCGGACGCCAACAGCACTGTGCCCATGACCAGTCTGTTCCCGTGGGCTCCCTCTCCTGCCTGATCAAAGCCATGGAATTCACCAGAGGTTTTCAACACATTCTGCCCTCCAAGAAAACCCACAGCTGTTTACAAGCCTTGGTTCTGCTTTAAATCACTATCTACACCCCCCCCCCCCCCCCCCGCCCCCCCTGCCCACCAACCACCCCCCCCCAACACCCCCGGCGGGGTCCCCTACGAGGGCCCGCGGGGGGCCGGGCCGGCGGGCCCCCCCCCCCCCCCACCGCCATGTGATGGCTTGGCTCCTCACCTTGCTCAGTAACCTGAGCCACCTACAGCCTCAGTTTTCTTATCTGCAAAATGGGAGACGTGTCCTTCTCCTCTCCAAGGACATGTCCAGTAGATGGAGTCCTAGGTCTGTCTCCTCTGCCTCTTCCTCTCCCAGACCAACCAGAGGCATGAGACCCTGTAGGCAGGCTAACACAGGTGTGGGGTCTGCATGAGCCCTGGGCAGTGCTGGGGAGTGACCTCTTTTGGTTCTTCTGAATGGCAGGCAATGGGACTCTGGCTGCACCTTTGTGGGTCTGCTCCCACCCTCCCCACTTCCCACCACTGAATATTTCCCAAGCAGGGTTCTTCAGGGCCATCTCTTAGGAAAAATTAACCGGAGCGGCAATGGAGGGGAGGTTTCTTTCAGAAATAAGTTTGGGAAGCTGAGTCTGCTGGCTCATTGCTGGAGGGACCCTGAAGCAAAAGGGCTGGGCCGACTGTTTATCCCACACCGGGCTTGTCTCTGTTCTTCCCTGATTAGCTGGGGTTCAGACTTCCCAATCTGTGACAGTGTCTGCTGCACTGAGCTAAATCCATAAACGGGCCGTGTTTAGATGGAGACAGGAGTCGAGGCTCAGACCGGCTGGAGCAGGGTGACTGTCTCCCTTGCCAGCTGTAATTCATGCTGACGGCTCCCATGGGGGAATGGAGCCTCCAAATTGCACCAGGACGGGGCCCTTGGATGTGAGGGGGCTTACCAGGATTATCAGTCCAGGGACCAGTAATTATGGCCCAGATGTTGACAATTCATCAAATTACAAGGCTGTTGGGCCCCAGGGTCCCAGGCGGAGATGTGTGCATTCCTGTGTGAAGGCTCCCTCATTAGAGTGGGTGGGCAGCCACTGCGGGGCAGGTCAGCCCCATGTGGTTCTAATTTCTCAGACCAGGCTTCACACACATGGACCACAGCAAGACTGTCCAGGTCTAGTAATTTTCCCGGCTTGGATTTCGCCGTGGGGTAAAGAGAGGACCGTTGCTTCTTGGATCCAGCCCGGCTGTAGCTCGAGCCCTGGTGGTGGGCTCCGGTTCCTCCCGGGAACCCCGTCCTGGGATCTGTGGCCCTTTGTAGAGGCATCAATTAATGGCGCCCCAACTCAGCCAGCCATGAAGACTTTAGCTGGGCGGGGTTCCAGGAACCTGCTGAGGTTAGCAGCCTGTCCAGCTGCCACCCTCCTACTCTTTGTCTATAGAGTGAAGGGCTGGCCCAGAGCCAGGCTTGGTTTGGTTCGTACAGTTAAGAAACCCAAACCCAAACCCAACGAACTGAATTAGTTGCAATCTTTTTAAAATTGGGATTTTGTGCACAAACATCCAGAATTTGTGCTTTTCTAGAAAGGTTGGAAGATGGTACCGCCTCTCCACCCCCAGGTGGCATGCCTGGCAAAGCGGATGAGGCAAGAACCTCCTTAGCATACCTCCGCCCCTGGGCCACAGGCTCTGCCCCTCGAGGGGCCCGCTGCCCCATCCAGGTGATCTGCCAGCTCTGTAGACACATCTGGGTTTGTAACCCTCCGCTTAGAAAATCGCCTGGGTCCCTTTCAGCTCTACGATCCTGTGAGGCCAGGAAGCCATCTGGCTTCTATTTTGGGGAGAGGGCACGCTCAGTCTATCCTGTGCGCCCTGGAAGCAATTACGTCTGTGTCCGTATTATACATCGTGGCTGGAAGAGATGGTGCAATGCCTTTGAACCGATCCCAAAATACCTGCTTAAATTACACGTTTGCCTGTTACATGATTACCCTCTCAGGTATCAGGAAAGATGGTTCCTGGGTAGGGAGAAGGGAGTCACATGCCCACCCAACTCCCACTGGGTGTGGGACTGTGGAGTATGGGTCAATGAGGCGCACCCTGTGTCCCTGAGCCGCCAGCCTCTGGGCTGGTTTCTCCAGCCCAGGCACGTGGGGCTGATCTGGTGGAAGGCACTGGAAGTAGCAGTCTGGGGTGGGGAGCTAGCAGGACACAGCAGCTGACCCCACAGTAATGGTCTGCGTGTGGCATGAACCACAAGATGGAGATAGTCTAAGAGAGGCAGAAGGTGCAACCAAGAGACCAGGGGACAGAGGGACAGGGATGGCTGGCAGCAGACACTGAGGCTGCAGGTGCTTTGTGGGGGCCCCTGGGGTCCCGGCCACGCCCAGGCCTCTCCCGTCGCCACCCTGTGGGCTGTGAGGCTGGACCTCCTTGGTTTCCAGACAACGCAATTAGCCCGCACTGGTGTTGAATTAGTTGGAACCCTTAGGGATCCAAAGATTTTGTGTGAAATCTGGATTTCCAGTTTCTCTCGAACTGTTGGGGAAGCTGTGATAATGATCTAGGTGCGTCGAGTGCACTGTGGCGCCCCCTTTAGGTGGGGCCTGTGGCCCTCCAAGTTCAGCCCCGCAGTGGGGGTGGGCAGTCCCTGCACTCTCCCATCCCACATCCACGCCTCACCTATTCCTCTCCTGGCTCTCCTGGCTGGCCCATATAGGGAACACAGCTAGGAGCATATGAGCCTGCATTTCCAGCCTTGAACCATCTCTTCAAACTGTGGACCCCTCTCCAGTCCCCCAGCTGTCCCTGCCTAGGACCTGGCCTCTCTCCCGCACCAGCCTCCACCAGCCTCCCTGTCTCCAGCTGCCACAGCCTGGCCTTCCCTGGGGAGGCCAGGCGTGGTCAGGTCTACCTGGGACACGAACCTGAATTTCATGCCTAAACCCTGAGTGCTTCCCACCTCGTCATTCCCCTCTGGCTTCAGCAAGCACCCGGCAAGTACCCCCTCACCAAGCTACCCACCTGCTGCACTGCGTTTGGGTCTGAGTAGCCCCCCAAAGAGGCCCTATTGGTGGAACAACTCACTTGTGGGAAGATGACCCAGTGCGGCCAGACTCTCCTTAGATGCCCTTCCTGGTAAGTTGGTGTGCAGCCCTTGCATACCTCCAGTGATGGGGAACTCACTGCTTCCTGGGCAGTCTGATGGGTTTGTGAAGTTTCGTGTCTATCCAGTCCTTCCCAGGTTGGACACCATTGCAAATTCCCTCCACCTTGTGGCTTCTGGGGAGGCAGCCAACTGGCTTCAAGATGCTGGCCTCTTCCCCTTCCCCCCCCCCCCCCCCCCCCCCCCCCCCCCACCTTAACCAAGCCAGCTGGCCCTGTTCTCTGTGGCCTCTGTCTGGATATTCCTCTGCAACAACCTGGGTCAGCACCTACTTGTATTCTGTCCTCAGGTCACACCTCCCTCCCCCACAGCAGCACCCCTGACCCCTATGTGGCTAGGCCCCGGTTGCAGGTGGTCCCACCCTGACCTTCGTGCAGAGTGATGCTGAACTTTGATTCTCTGTCCCACTCACCCACAACCTCTAAGGAGGTAGGGACCTTGGAATGTTTTTCTCGCTCTTCTATCCCAACTGCCAAACAAAGTCCTTCATAAATCATGAGAACAAAATACACAGTTGTTGAAAGAACCAACTGCCATGTGAATGGATGTCCGGTCCCCCCTCCCACCCCCTACCCCCCGGCTGTGGTGTCTAACCCTGGGGGTCAGCAGAAGGTGCTCTTGAGCCGCTGAGGGCCATCCAGGGCGCTGGAGGACTCCTGCGGCGGGGGAGTGGGGGTGTCACAGCCAGGGTGGGAACTGGGGACATTGGCCCGAAGGGGGCTCCTTCAGCCTCCAGGGCTCCTCTTGCTGAGGTCAGCGGCCATCACCGAACCCAGCTTGTGTGCCCAGCATTAAGGGCTCTCATGGGGTCATTTACTGGTTACCCCAGTGGCCAAAGACAGGTTGGGGATGTGCCTGAGGCCATGTGGTCTATGGAACCCCAAAGCCCATTCTCTTTCCACTGCGTGAACAAGACACAGATCCAGTCCCTGACTTCAGGAGGAGCTGACAGGACCCCCTTTGTACCCAAATAATGGCTTTCTCTCAAGTCTGTTTGCTTGGAAGGCCTGAGTTAGCCTCAGTGACCTGGTTCGGGTCTGTGAAGAAGCCCTTCCACGTACTGCGGGGGGAGTGCTTTGTTGCCTGGGGAAGCAGGAAGAAGCTCAGGCGGCAAGGCAATCGGGTGGGGTGGGAGGGTTGCGGTCTGCAAATATGTCACTGCAAGCCTACCCCCTCCCCACCCCGCAAAGGACAGGAGGGGACCTCATCTGCAGGCCCCCTACAGGGGTGTCTCGTGGGAGGAGCTGGACTCAGGGACGAGGCTGATATTTGTGGCTGGGGGCTCTCAGCTACTGCCAAGAAGATGCGAATAGCTACAGAGCATAAGCAAGGCATGTAGGGACCCCAGAGGTGACAATCAAAAGGACTCTGGAGACACTGCACAGGCCCAAGCCCAGGGGCCTGAGTCAAGGAGTGCATACTCCTTGGTAAGCAGGACCCTGGGAGGAAATCCCAGTGAGGTGGCTCTCTCCCTCTAGCCCAGCTGTGTCTCCCCAAGGTTCCAATCTGCGGGCCATTATCGGGGGCTCAGGAAGTCTCCTTTCATCCCATCCCCGCTCCACCCAGAATCTGGGGGGGCTGGGGGACGGCGCCGCAGGGGGCCAGAGGAAAATGAGACGTAGGTTGTCGAAATCGAAAAACAGATGAATTTGGGATATTACAGATGAATCATTTAACTAATTACATTTTTACAATCAAAGCTGTTTTTGAACTTCGAGAGTGCAAGAAAGCATATGAATTTGTGGCACTCCATGGTCCTTTCCTTTTTGGCTCACTTGATTAATTCCAAACGGTCCAACGGAGTTCTGAGTTTCAAAATTGGTCCCAGGCTGAGGCCCTATCTCACGGACCACAGTTCAGCCCAGAGTGAGGCAAGGCATTCCCTAGGACCTGGGTTCTGAGTGCTGGTTTCCCGAGGCTGGGGGTGCATCCCTTGCTGATTCTAGAACCCCTTCCGTCCATTCTGCCCTGTTGCCAGGGAGGTCTGTCTCTTCCATGTTCACACCTGTCCACGTCACTTGGGATTTCTGTGGCCTCCAAACCATGCACTCAACTTCACCTCCTTCCTCTCTCTGCTGACCTCAGAGTCACTGTCCCCAGGGGATCCCACTGTACCCCCCATGGGGTTGACAGTGCCCACATGTGTGCTGCTTGCAATGTCTCCCCAGCTTGCCCTCCTGCTGAACTCCTGCTCCTCCCTCATGACACACCTCAGATGTTCCTCTTCTGTGAGGCATCCCCCTGTCCCAGACAGTTAGCTACTCCCTCCTCCGCGGGGCCCAAAGCCCTGCCCCTATGTATCACAGCCCTCCTGGTGATGCTGGAAAGTTCTCTGTATGGGAGGCTCTTATGGCCTGGGTTTTTGGGGGCTTGCAGGAGGGAAGCCAGGCGCACCCCCTTCCCCGGGCTTGCCCACATCAAGATCTGGACACGCAGCATGGCCACTGTGAACTTCAGCTCTTCATGACATCAAATGGGCACGTTTAGGGTTGAGATGTGCTTTTAAACTCTGAAGTGTCACACAGACCTGATGCCCGATGTCACTGGGTCCAGCCTCACACCTGGCCATAGTGGTGGAAGGGAGAAACAGACGTCTTTCTTTACGTTAGACCTGGCTTTCCGTTTTGTTTTCTCCGGAGAGCAGGGAAGGGTCTGGACAAACTGATAATGGTGTGGCACACAGGGCGAGCTCCCGCTTCCAATAAAAGCAAGGTATGAGGTCGAGAGGACATCAACTCCAGATACGGGGTCCTTGGGTGCTAAGAGAAGAAAGACCCTCGTGCCACCACATGAGACGGTCCTGAGCCCCCACCTGCTGCCCAAGCGGGTTTGTCAGAGGGAGGAGTCCCCCCACCTCCCGCGCCTGTGTGCAATTCTGGGCTTTGTCCTGTGGGTGGGCCTTAAGTCTCAGCCAAGTGCTCAGCCTCCTCATCTGTCAAGTAGGGAGGAGACCGCGGACCTCCCAGGGTGAGCGCCACTTCCCAGGGCTTCCCAGGGCATGTTGGAAGGGCTTGGGGGGGGGGAGGGGGGGAGGGGGAGGGGAAGAGACAGTCCTTTCTTCCCTCAGGAGGGGGGTTAAATCTCTGAGCCCCTGGCAAGCCAGCTTGTGGTTTCTATAAACACAAAGCCAAGTCTCCCTGGTCTCCACCCTTGGTCAGCCTATTAGCCTACAGCCTACAAGCTTCCGGCCATGCAGGGTTGGAGATCTCTCTGGCTTCACCCCCCTGTCCCCCCCCCCCACCGCCCCCCAGCCCCATACCCTTCTCGTGTACTCTGGATATGAGAAGGTTGCCCACAACTCATGACCTCATGCACTTGCTTTTTTTCCTCCAGGAACACTTTCCCCACAAGATCTCAGCATCATTTTCACCGTTAAAAGCTCAGCTCAAACATCACCCTCCCCAAAGGCTCCCCAAGAGCCTTTGGATGACTTAATCCCCGTTATGCCCACCCACGAGTCCAGCTGGCATTCTCCATACATCCCTGCTTCATCCTCTTCCTAGCACATTTCACTGTTTGTTGGTTTATTGGTTTCCTTGTTTAGTGTTTCTCTCCCCTTGTCTCTCTTTCTTCTTTTAAACGTTATTTATTTGAGAGAGAGAGCCAGAGAGAGAACAGAGGGAGAAGCAGACTCCTCACTGAGCAGAGTGCCCGACATGGGGCTGGATCCCAGGATCCCAAGATCATGACCTGAGCCGAAGGCAGATGCTTAACCGACCCACACCTCCCTTTGACTCTCTTGTTTGGTGTTGGTCCAAAGGCCAGGGAAAGCATTTGACACTTTTTGCTGACTTTTTGCTCAGTGAGCACAGCCCCCCACACCAGCCTGGCTGGATTTCATCAACTCTCTGCATGTCTGGCCTCACAACCTGATGCTCTCCTCATACCTTCAGGTTCATGGAAACCTTAAGTCCTGTGAGATAGGCCACAAACGCATTTTTGGAAAAATGTTTAAACTGCTCTCTGAAGGTATAAAACCAACCAGAAAGTCAATGTTAAGAGTCAATCAAAATTTCAAAGAGAAAGGATTTCAACATGCAAAAGTCAAGGTGTAAGCAAGATGGAGCCTTGCCTCTTAAAGAGAAGCCATGGTTTGGAGTGAAGAAAGCATTTGTATAAGAAATCTCCAGGGAGTCACACTGACCCCTAACTTTTCCTTCCTCTCCATCCCAAGGCAGATTGGTTTGTTTGTGTTGGTCCCCCTCCCTCACAGCTCCCCAAAGACTACGACTGGTGTGATTCATCTTTGTGCCAGCCCAGTACCCAGCACAGGGCAGGACATCTTCCAGATCTGTTGAACAGAGCCAAGCCTCCTATGTATGAGGAAAAAATCACTTTATCAACATAAATGCTGATTACTATCCCCAAAATGCAAGACAAGCACAGTGCCTAGGGCTCCTCTGTGGGTCCCACCTCTGACATACAATATTTGGAGCTCAGAATTCCCCCTAGGCTGCCGATTCCATGATGTCCCAGGACCAACCAGGATCCAGAAGCTCTTAAAGAAAATGCTGATTTCCTTTCAATTATACCTGCAATTCTAATCTCTACCACCAGGCGGCAGTTAGGTTTACACAAACGTTATTAAAACTAGTTTAATCTCCAAGACTATACTTCTCATTAAAATATAGCCCAAATTAAAACAAGATACATACATGCACATATTTTTTTAACTTATCATATTGGCATAGATTTAAAAGTATGATAATACCCACAGTTGGCCAGGGTTTGGGGAAATATGCAACATTCCTACGGTGTTGGTGGGAATGTAAATTAGAATAGCCCCCAGGAGGGCAGTTTGGCACACATCAAAAGCCTTCAACATATGCAAACCCTTTGGTCCAGCAACTCAACTTCTAGATATTGATTCTAAGGAGATAATCATGGAAATACCTACTTATTCCCAGGATGTGGATCATAGGGGTAGAAGATTGTCAATATAAACACCATAACTTGGACTTGGGTTAAATTATACAGATGAAAAAATGCTATGTAGCTAGTACATTCTAGAATAATTCTAAAGGATGTGGAAACATCTCATGCTATATTAAGTGAAAAGGAAAAAAAGTCTCCAAAGAAGTATGTCCAGTAATCCCATTTTTAGAATCATAACGAAATCGAACTCACACATAACAAGTCCCAAAAAAACAACCACGGAGATACTGGGAAGACTTATCTGTGGGTGGTAGGATTATGGATGATCACTTTTTCCTTTTTTGTGCTTTTCTCTATTTTGGGACGGTTTTCTAATAAACATGCTTATGTTGTCATCAGCAGGGAGCTATTTGTGACTTCTTGCACAGACAGGCAGACTGGCCTCTTTGCAAGGAGGCTGTGCACAAGGTGACCATGGGCACTTGTCAGTCCACAACCTGCCCCACTGTCCCGCTTGGCTCCTGCGCCTCAGACTCCTGACTACGGCTCTTAGGTCCACATATGGACCTGGTTTCAGCTGCTCTTGCTCAGGGGAGCAGCCAGCCTGCATGCATTAATCCAGAACACAAGAACACACAGCATGCACAGTCTCTACCACAACACCCCCTCTCCTTGACATTTCTTTTGGCCTCACTTCCTTTTAGGAAGTGACATGTTTTTAACACAAAGGAAAAAAAAATCCTCCCTGAGGCTTGACGCTGGTCCTGCAGAAAAAAAACTTTTCCTAGAACTGACCATTCTCAAAGCCATTTTCCTTTTCCAACACTGCCAGTGATTGTTGGTGGATCAGAGTGACTTCCTGGGTGCCAGGGTGGCTCAGTGGGTTAAGTGTTTGCCCTTGGCTCAGATCATGAGCTTAGGATGGAGTCCCAAGTCCTCTGGGCTCCCTGCTCAGCGGGGAGTCTGCTCCTCCCTTTCCCTCTGTCCCTCCCCCCAACTCATGCTCTCATTGGAGCTTTCCTTGGTGAGGAAAGACAGCGGCATGGTCAAGGGCCTGCTGAATCTGTGCTGCCCTTTGGTCCTGCATATGTTAGCCTATTTAATCTTCCCACTCCAAGCCCTTGACCTCTCTAGGCTCTTCGAGGCCGAGGAACCCTACCGGAGCCAGGATCCTGAGTTGGGTCTGAGCGACTCCAAGCTCATGGTTACTCAGGACACGAGGTGTCTCTGAGGTGGCCCGAGTCTCTCCAGCTGTGGCAGCCACCCTAACCTCTGGGATGAGAATGGTGGAGCCATTGTACCCACCTCCCATCCCCCTCCCCCACCCCCAGGCTGGGAGCCAGGCCCTCTGTGGGTCAACAGACCTGAATTTCAGCTCAAAACACATGGGAAGCCCAGGAAGGTCATCCCACCTGCTTCCTGCCCCCAGGGCCTGCTTTCCCCACTGCAGGAGGCTGGTGGGGTGTCACTCCCAGCCCGTGGGTGTCCTGGAAGGGACCACCCGAGCAGTAGGACTGCTGGAACCAGGGTGCTGGGAGGCACACAGTTGGGCCTGGCTGGCTCCTGGTGCTCAAGGCATGAACACCTTGGACTCAGCAGGGGGCAGGTCCAGCCCAGCCGGGGAAGATGCCATTATCAGTGTGGAGAGGGAAGCCTGGGTTCAAGCCGGGGCTAGGGGGCCTCAGGACAAGGGG
>ML111709.1:26992-56550 GCA_003697995.1 Taxidea taxus jeffersonii | reverse complement strand
ATCAGTGAAGATTTTCTCAAAGTGTCTTGTGCCTTCAGAAATTTAAAAAGCTTCCATCTTAAAAAGTGGCATTCTTGGTAATGGGATGCTCTTGCTTAAAAAGGTACATGCTTGGGGGCACCTGGGTGGCTCAGTTAGTTAAGTGTCTGCCTTCTGCTCAGGTCATGATCCCAAGGTCCTGGAATCAAGCCCCGCATCTGGCTCCCTGCTCAGTAGGGAGTCTGGTTCTCCTTCTCCTTCTTCCCCTACCCCAGTTCATGCTCACTCTCTTACTCTCTCAAACAAATAAAATCTAAAAAAAAAAAAAAAAAAAAGAGTTACATGCTGGACACATATAAAATACAAAGGGAAAGGGGTGTTTGGGTGTCTCAGTCAGTTAAGCATCCAACTCTTAATTTTAGCTCAGGTCATGATCTCAGTGTTGTGAGATCCAGCCCCACATAGGGCTCTGTGCTTAAGAGTCTCTCACTCCATCTCCCTCTGTCTCTCCCCTATCCTTGCCCCCTCCAAAATAAATAAGTAAATAACTAAATAAATAATACAAAGAGGTAGGTGAAGGTAAGTTGGATTTTGTACCTATCACATGCGAGGCATTTAGGTATTAACAAACAAACAAAAAATCCAGCAAATGGTTAGGATCAATTGTTTCAAGGGTATTACAAGTTTCATTTAGAGATAAAAATTTAGATACAGGTTTCTGAAATAAAATGCTATTATTCACACAGAGTCTAAGTGGAATAGCATAATTTATTTCCTCAGCTATGAGTAATGGTAGAAGTTTAGTAAGGCATCAAGTCCAGTCATACCATTCTGAAGAAGAAAAAAAAGCCTCAATATTTTATTATATTTTTCTGGAAAGACAAGCATATTTTAAATAATGGATATATAACAGGGAAATTCTACAAAAAGGTGGAAAGCAAACAACAGTGTTCTAAATAAAATTTCTGCTTGAAACATGACCATGTTATGCTCAACAAATAAACACAGCAGTGTGTTTCTATTCTTTGAAATAGATGTGGGTGTTATTTCTATTAGTGGATATAAAATAATATCATTGTGGACTTAAGAGTTATCTTTTTAAAAAAATTATTTAAACTTGAAACTCTTCAGTAATCCAAAAATACAGTTCAGTGGCATTTTCATCATGTGGTTCAGTAACTAATCTAATACTTGAGAATCTAATTCCTGATGTTAGATATTATATCCCAATTTCTAAATAGGATTTCAGTGGGATAAATACATGAGTATAATTAAAGTTTTAGCACATAATGTTCTATAAGTACTTGTCTTAATGTTACCAAAGGATGATTACATCATTTCCAAATTAATCCCCAATTTATAGCCACTGATTTTGAGCACGATTAAGAGTTAGAAAAATAGGGTGTCAAAAAAATGGCCTTGGAGTTGGAGTTATATCTGGCTTTTGATTTGTGACCTTTAATGATAGATGAAGGTTACATAACCATCTTTCCCATACAGTAACTGTATATAGCCTCTTAAATATCAAAAGTGGATTTTTTACAATTGTGAGATTTCTTTTCTACAAAACCTTTAACCCTTAATCAATAAGGCTGACATATGTATTAAACTCTAAATTTCTACATCTACATACTTTACCTAACCTTGTGTTCCTAGATCACTTCAATTTTTTTGGTATATTTCTCTATTCCTCCCAAGATATCTAATGTTGTTAATAATATTGCAGAATTTAAAAGCTATTGCTTCTTGGTGATTTTTCACTGTTACCATAGTTATACTCATTTGTTTTTTCTACTTCTGAATGGGCCATTTAGAATTAAATGCTGCATAAATCCCTGAACTTGAGAGTATACTTTTAGAGGATCTAAATTATAGAAATATGACATTCTCTTTGGTTAATCAGTGCAACATATCTGTGTCTCTATGGAGATAGATTGCGTTGGGTGTCCACTCAGCCACAGACTGCTGAATATCATTTGGCTTTAGTAATACCAATGTGTCTTATCTAAGGTATGTAATATTCGTGGATGGGATCTTTTCATTCTCAATCAATCCATCTTACTTCACTCTCCTTTTTTTAAATTCCCTTCAGTGTTTGACCTACTCTTTTTCTCATATAGGTAGTTATAATATGGTGGCTTTAAGTCTCTGTGTGTTTAAACGACCTTTACCAACAGATTACTGAACACCTTCAATTGCAATTTATCTTTGCCTAAAGTGGATATATCAACTTACACTCTCGCAAGCTAATAATGTAATTCTTACCTATTATTCAAGGGTAAGCATCAGTACCTTCTCATTATCTTAGAACATAACCCTCAGCCTTTTCTCTTATTCTGAAATTCCAAATAGTTTTGTATTTTCTGTGCATTGGAAATTATTTTTCCTGTATATATAATTTTTCAATGTAGTGCAATCCATAACACATACTTATGTAATGTTTGTCATAGCTTATTCTGATAACCTTAACATAATGATCACTGAAACAACTGAAACTTTCATCTGTATTAGTTCTTCTTCTAACACATCTTCACCATTTAACTATAAATTCTTGGGAAAAGCAAAACAGTAATTTGTTGTGAGTAAAATCAGTACATGTTCTTTTTCTATTTCAACCATTAATTGAAAAGTGAGCTATCTGGCACAGCAATTAGCTTCTCTTATTCTAAGTTCTATAGGTAGAAGAAGAACCAAAATAGAATAAAAACTTCTTTTGTGGGGAGCAAAGGAGAAAAATCTACTGCCAGCAAATTTGAAGGTTACCAACCTAGGTGGGGGCGGGGGACACAAATACGGATTTAGAGTGTCTACTATCTCAATGTTTCCATCCCCTTAATCATATGGATCCAATTCTACCAATATTGAATAAGTGTCTACCATGTTAATTGAGCTTCTCTAAGAAGGCATTCTGAAAACAGAGAATTCAACAGTAAAGGATTCAAACTTTCAGATCTCATCTACTGACAACTTGTGGGACTAAAACAAGAATTTAGATAAGTATAAATCAAAAATATAATACAGGATGTACTCTGGTAGAACTACAATTAAATGGCTCTTATATCTAAGGGTTTCTTTGTTTATATGTGGGTTGCTTTTGATTTGTTTGTTTTTGTATCCTATATCAAAGATTTTAATTCCAATTAGCTAAAAGTTTTGGGAGAAAGAGTATAATTTATACTGAGTTTCAGAGAATGAGTAAAATATTGACAATTACAAATAGGGTAAAGCTCTTCTACTTAGAAGGAAATTCTTGAGCAAAGATGTTGCTACTCTGTTTCCAGGAAAATGAGTGGAAAACTACTTCTATCTTCAGTGGTCATTGTTGTCAAATGATTCTAAAGCTTCCTAACTTTTGTCAAATATATCACTCATCACTATCACCAATGATGCAGAAACTCATTCTACATGATTTAGCAAGACCATGGTCTTCAGAGTCTTTCTTAGGAAGCTAAAAGAAAGAATCAAAAGTAAAAGATTACAACTCCATCTGCCCTCTATTTCAATGTATCCTTTGTATTTGATGAATGACTTCTAAAACTAGAAAGTATTTGATCTGAAATTCCATTATTACAAAAGCAGGAGATTAAACTGAAAATATAAAATTTTCAGAAGAGTACACACTCCTTATTTTAAAATAATATAATTAGTAAAGATGCTTAAATATCAACACAGGAAAAATTTTAATTGGAGATATTCCTAAAGCATGTATAAGTAGAGAAATCATATGAATAGTCAACATTTATCCTGCCAAAGGACAGACCATTTTTGACTAAATGCTATAATTAGGATATTCCTCTGCTATTTATGCTATCATGAATATACAATTTTGTGCTGGAAAAGGCTTCTGAATTGATTTAGTCCTACTGCCCCATTTCACAGTGGTTAAACAACTTTCACAAGATTAGAGAGAATCATTCTTTCAATGGAAGATCAGATACAGTAACTCAGGGATTTTATCCCCTATACTGGTATCCTTTCTTAAAGTCCCAAGAAAGTTAAATCTCATTATTTGCCATCTCCAACAATCTCTGTAAGTAAAGTTTCTAAAGAATCAACTTAGTTTTCTTTTTTTTTTTTTTAAAGATTTTATTTATTTATTTAACAGAGAGAGTGAGCACAGGCAGAGAGAGTGGCAGGCAGAGGCAGAGGGAGAAGCAGGCTCCCTGCTGAGCAAGGAACCCGATGTGGGACTCCATCCCAGGATGCCGGATCATGACCTGAGCCAAAGGCAGCTGCTCAACCAACTGAGCCACCCAGGCGTCCCTCAAATTAGTTTTCTTAACAGTAGTCCTTTGTATAGATCACATGAGTAACTGGACATTTATTTATTTTGTCATCTTTTCTGTAGCAAAATATAACAGAGATATTGGCCAAATGCTGCCTACTTTGGAATGTTAGAAAAGGGTAACATCTCTGCCAAAAACAAGAAGAATCCCTGGAACAAAATCTTGTGTGCAGGGATATCTCACAAGGTAGTATTTATAAAACATGATTGGAAAACTTAGCTTCATATGCAAATGTCTGGTTCATCATTTATTGATGTATTGATGAAGAACTTTAAAAATATTCTTAGGGGCACCTGGGTGGCTCAGTGGGTTAAAGCCTCTGTCTTCAGCTCGGGTCATGATCCCGGGGTCCTGGGATTGAGCCCCGCATTGGGCTCTCTGCTCAGCAGGGAGCTTGCTTCCCCATCTCTCTTTCTGCATGCCTCTCTGCCTGCTTGTGATCTCTGTCTGTCAAATAGATGGATAAAATCTTAAAGAAAAAAAAATATTCTTAGCCTTTTTTTGGAATTCATCATTTGTTTTTAGAATTTAATAAAAAGGAGCAAAGAGAAAGCCCATGTATATAGCTTAATAATTCCCAGTGCTGTGTAAGTACTTTGACATTGACATATATTAGATGTAGTATTGGGAAACACATGTTTGCTTATAACTAATCTGTATGAAAACTGATGAAGGTCTTCATCAGTTCTATTTTCATTTCATCAGCTGATGAGGTCCTGGGCTTGTTATTTCAACAAGTTTAAAGACAGAGTTACTAAATGTAGAGGAAAATGCCGGGGATTTAATCAGAGGAAAAGAAAGAGGCCATTACTTCTTAGGATCCTGAAGTAAAAGTAGGATTAGCAGAAAGAACAATTGGTGCTGAGTTAGCTGTACCACAAGATAGATCTCAAAAATTTCCTAGGGAAAAATTTAATATCTAAATCTCAGTGATATTGAAGTTATAGGTCTTGACTATCCTTATAGGTGGGAAATAAATGATATCTACTTAGTGGATCTTGGGAAACACAGCACAGAGCACAAAGACATGTGTATCCATGTGTTTGTTAAATATCCTATAAGGAATAAAGTGATTTTTAATTTTGAATATTTCAAATTTTAGTTTGAGAAGTCCATTCATTTCTATTGCTAAAAAGGTGAAATATCAAAATGTAGCAACATACTGGCATTCGAATCTTAAAGATAGCAGAGTAGCCACTGAAAGAAAATATTTTATATACAAAATTCCTGAAAATCTTTTTTAAATAACAATACTTTGCATTGATCAAAATACCTAACTAGCATTCAATCAAAAGTACATTGATTCAGATTCTTCAAATATTTTACCAGCATCAACAGTGCTCATATTTCATTAGTTACAAAAACATACAAAATATAAGGAAAAATTTAAATGGGTATTATATATACTATTCTTCAATATAGCTTATAATTTGTTAATAGTTGACTTTTTCCCACATTATAAAAGACAAATAATAACAAAAATGAAAATAGCAAAATATAAATGTAAATAAAAATAAACAAATGTCAAGCCTCATCTTTTTGATATAAAGTAATTATCTCTTTCCAAATAAAAATGTAAATTAGACCTATCAATTTTTATATCTCATTTGGTATTATTTATACTATAATAAAAGGTATATTTTTGAGTATAATCAGTTTTAAATCACATAAGGAAAAATTCAGATTCACTTGGATGAGTGATATCTAAATAACTGAATAACTTAAATAGAATTCCAAAAAGTAATGATTCATATTTCACTTTCATAGAATGCTAGGGTGAATGAGACAGTGTGCCTAACATGACAAAGCAACAACAACAAAGCTAAAACCACGTTTATTAACCTTTATTGAACTTTATCTGACTGGAACTGTTCTAAGACATATCTATGCAACAGGTTCTGTAATGATTCCCCTTTTAGGTAGAAAGAACTGAGGCACATTTCTCTTGAGTAAATTCTTCAGTGTCATACAACTGTTAATATGAGAGGCAAGATTTATCCCTGATGTCTGGATCTAGGGACTAAATTTAACCACTTATGTCCAGCCTTACAAAATGCTACAGGCATAAGGCACATAAACAACTGCATGTTTAGCCCTCACTTTTTCAAGCATTCTGATATTATGAGAATCATAGAGTTGCTCTCTGAAAGGTCTAATTTTTTTTTTGGAAGTAATTCACCAACAAATAGGGGTCATCTGTATGTAAGCATCAAAACCTTACATTCTTGGGATGCCTGGGTGGCTCAGTCAGTTAAGCATTTGCCTTTGGCTCAGGTCATGCTCCCTGCACTCTGGGATCAAATCCCACTTAGGCTCTTTGCTCAGCCAGGAGCCTGTTTCTCCTGCTGCCTCTGCCTTCAGCTCCCCCTGCTTATGCTGTCTCTTTCTCTGTGTTAAACAAAATCTTTTAAACAAACTTATATTCTTTTATCATTTTTAAAATTCCCCTATCTTAATACTTTCCATGGTAGAGACTCAATTATTCCTCAATCTGAACTAAGCTGAGTGTTGTTTATCCATATTCTTTAGAATACAGTAAGTCAAACCTCAACAGGAAATTAAGCAGTGTATTAAATGGATCTTTGTGTTAACTGCAGAGCAAGATGAAGACATAGACTAATATATGCATGTCCTGTAGGAAAGTTAACATGCAGAACTTAATTCAAAGAAAACACTACTATGCTATTATGACTTCAGTCAAAAGTTTAAAAAAAAAAGGGGGTGGTAATATTTGAGTTTAAATGTGGCTATTAAATTGGCATTTGAAAGAAATCTCTGCGTGCAATTTGCTACCTTTGATTCAAATCTAAAATAATGTAAGAAGTGTCTTATAAATAGTGCCTAAAGTTAAAATCCCACGTATTATATTTAAAATGATACCTGCTGTACATTATCCAAAATTATTGTATTTAGTTTTAAATAGCACTATTCTTAATGACATGGAACATGAACAAATGTACTGGAAACCCTTTCTTTAAAAGGTTACTTTGTGAGTTGGTCTAATGAGCCATGTTTCCGGTCAATAAGGAAGGCACCCCAAAAATGAGCTCAATCAATTAAGTCCACAAAAAATAAGTAGGGCATTTCACATTCATTCATATTTAGCCTACTCTTTCTTTCAGCACCAGACTTTACTGTTGAGTACTTTGAGGAAAACATGTCTGCTAGGACCTCTCTATAAAAGTAGGGGAAAATATAAAATATTTATGCAATTGTTTCATAGTTTACTTTTTTGTAAAGGTAGATGTTTTTCTTCAGCCATCTAAGAAGGAAAAAACTTAACTTTCAGGGACCTTAATAGTGAAAATATTAATGTCCTCTAGGAAAATAAACCTGTTCCCTTTTTATATGGTCTCTTTACTGGCCACTTTTTATCTTTTTTTTTTTTTTTAAGATTTTTTAATTTATTTATTTGACAGACAGAGATCACAAGTAGGCAGAGAGGCAACAGAGAGAGAGAGGGAAGCAGGCTCCTTGCTGAGCAGAGAGCCCGATGTGGGGCTTGATCCCAGGACCCTGCGATCATGACCTGAGCCGAAGGCAGAGGCTTAACCCACTGAGCCACCCAGGCGCCCCTTTATCTTTTTTTTGAATTTTTATTTTTTTGAAAGAGACAGCACACATAAGCAAGTCTGGGCAATGCGGGGAGAGGATCAAAGGGAGACAGAGAAAGAATCTCAAGCAGGCTCCACCTTCAGAGCAGAGTTCAAAGCAGGGCTCCATCTCAGGACCCTAAGATCATGACCTAAGCCAAGATCAAGAGGCAGAGGACTTAATGGACTGAGTCAGCTAGGTGCCCTCTGGCCACTCTTGCAACAGAGTAGAAAGCTTCAACCTGGAGTCCTTATAACCACCTGGAATTTTGGGTTCAAGTGTACAAGAGAAAAGAGAAAATGAAAAGAGAAAAGTAAAAATATAAAAGAGAAAAGTAAAAATGAAACAGAACCTCAATCTGAATTTCTTTCTATTATATATTACGGACTTCTTTCCAAAAATTTCTTAATTCCTGGGAATTCTCAAAATATATAAGCAAATCAGTATATAAGCAAATGGAAGATACTGGAATTGTTGATGTAAGAGCATTTAGAAGACAGTCATATTGATTCATTTCCCTACTCCGTGGTTTGAGTGCAATTACTTGTCCAGCTAGTGGACTTATACTTAACAGACAGTAACACTATAAAAGTGCTGACTCTGAGATAAGGAGTCTAAGTTACCATATATCCCTAGCCAGAGCCTACACTTTCCACAGCAGATGAGAGCACAAAGTTCTAGTTAGGCAACAAAAAGGAGGTGACTCAGGTTTTATAGAGCATGAAACTTTTACAATTTTGTGGGTGATCATTATATAAAAAAACAAATTGGGGATGTCTGGGTGGCACAGTGAGTTAGAAGGCTGACTCTTAGTTTCAGCTCAGGTCATAATCTCAAGGTTGTGAGATGTGAGATGGAGTCCTGCATTGAGGGGTTTGCT
Organism: Taxidea taxus jeffersonii; assembly: GCA_003697995.1. Taxonomy (NCBI): domain Eukaryota; kingdom Metazoa; phylum Chordata; class Mammalia; order Carnivora; family Mustelidae; genus Taxidea; species Taxidea taxus. The sequence continues at coordinate 47,811 of ML111709.1, read as the reverse complement.
TGAGATTCTCTCTCCTTCTCTCTCTGTCCCTCCTGCTCACTTGTGCTCTCGCTCTCACTCAAATAAATAAATAAACCTTTAAAAATACAAATTATAATACAAGATTAGGAACAAATGGACATATTTTGAATGAAGTATCAAAAAATTACACATTTTAAAAGCTGACGAATATCTCATTTGCAAAAAAACATATACTTTCATTGGAACCCACTGTAAAGCAACTCCCTTGCTGCTGAACAGTTAAGATGCACTGTTTCCCAGAAAAGCTGCCTCAAGAAGGGACTATCCACTTCTTTAGAAGAGAGTTATTTCACTTACATTATGGAGAAGATACTATAACTACATCCTAATGGCACAATTTGGATTTACATCTTGACAAAATTTAAAAATTCCCTCGTGTTTCAAAGATAAATTTTGTTGTAGAAAAAAAACTAATGGAGAGAACAAAAAGTTTAAGAAATAAGGCCAGGATAACTTCTTAATGATTAAAATACAACTAAATGCCAAATTTCAAGGATTGTACTGTTCTTTATTGTTCATGAAAAACTAAAATGCTTCACATAATTTTTTTGGAAATGATGATTTGGGTTTCTTGGTGAATGTATTTTTTTATTGCAAGGTATACACAGTTCTGTCTTCTTAATATTTCTGCATAATGTATAAATCAAACAGATATACTTGAGACATATTTATGGAAGATTTTTTTTTTCATTCTCTGATCTCAGGAGACATCTCAAAAAGAAGCAGCTAGGTCCCTGAAATGCATTGCTTTTGTGTTGTATTTTTAGGACACAGTGAGTAGAGTTTGTGTTTTCTTTATAGTTTCACCAGTTAATAATTTTTATAAAGTTAAGTTAACATTCTTCCAAAGGTTCTAAATAAAAACATGATTCAGCAAAATGGCAAGCAGGTAAGTACACCTGCTTCAAAAGTTTTTAGATTATTTTACTTATTCAGAAATGAATTACAAATTCATTCTCTATCTACCATCAGATATAAAGAATTGTTCATAAAAGACATTAAAGGAAAATTATATGTATGAAGACAGTTGAAATGAGAAAACTTAGCAGGAAATAATTTGAGAACAATTACAAACAATTATGTTAATCAGTAAAAATGATACAATATTACTTGGCTAAATAAGTTCTCAAGAAACAGATTTTGTGGAGAGAGAAGTACTTCAAAAAAGGATAAACATAATGTCTCAATTAAATCCAAAGCTTAAATATATGTGTCTTTTATTCTAAATGCTATGGCCAGGTTTGCGCTCTTTGTATTTTCTTAACCAACTCATTTTATACAATACCTTCAGTTACTCCTGATTATTTCTTATTGTTTTTTTTTTTTCCCTTTGCCTAGGTCTAGACCCAAATCATAAATTGTTTAAAATCTTTTCAGAAAATCCTTTATAACTTAATGAAAAATTCAGTTTGAGTGCTAATTCTCAATATTTGTGGTAAAAACTACTGCAGTTCAAACTGAAAAGAAACCAGAAGGGCTTCAGTCATAATTTACCCAGATTTACTTTTAATTAACAGTTTCAACTCCCTGGGTAGTTGAAACTATTATCTAACTATTTCACCTAAACAGCAGAAATGTTGGTAAATGTTAGGCCTCATAAAATTTTCGGCCATGTTTTTCAGTTATTGTAAATAATGCAGTTACTGAGTTAATAAATAATAGCCTAAAGTGAAAGAATGCAAGGAAGAAGCTACAGCAAGTGAGAAAAAATGTATTTCTGACAATTGTAAATGAGATAATTAATCATAGAATCATAGAATCAAAATGCTAGAAGGGATCGTAAGAGGCATTTTTTATTTGACCAGGTTTTTTTGAAAAGGAAGTTTTTACATTTCTCTTTTCAAATCTTTGAAATCATAGTTTTTTGCCTTTCCTCAAATATGGAAGGAATTGTAAAAGCACAAGAGCTACCATAAGCAAGGGTCTCCTCAAGTAGTGAGGAACTCTGCACTGTTAGTTTTCATTAAAGCAATCCTTAATGAACTCTTTATCCAGCACTTTGTCAGATATTTTAGAGAACTGACAAAGAAACAGAAGTTATATTCCATGTCCTTGAAGGGCTTAAGTTTTTTTCAAGAGAATATAGTCAGCAAAGGAAAACAAAAATGTACCTGACTCCAATTAATTCCAAAACTTTATATTACAATTGAGTGTTTTTGTTTTAAGGCAATAATGACTATGTAGAGACATTAGGATGAACTGAAAATACATAAAGGATTTCCTTAAAAGTTCCTCTTCCACTGGAAGGGATAGCCACATGCTTCAGTAAACAGAATGTTAGTGTGTCACGGATAGTTTTCATCTGGTTTCCCATGTCACATTTTATTTTGCCATGAATAATTTCTTGTGTGTTTTCTTGAATCCTCAATTACACTGCCTAATACCTGGAAATAAATCTCTTAGAATTCTTTTATATGATGCCAATTCCATAAATAATACTGAGCACTACTTAAGAAGTAAATAAATGCATACTGATTGACTAAATAAAAATTATTTCTGTAAAAGGAAAATTTAATTTTAATTAATAAATAATAAACTCACATTTAACTTATAAAGTAAGTTTGATGGAAATGTCATTTTATGCAAGAACCACAGAAGATTACAAAATGCTAAAAATATCTCTGAACATAGTAATGAAGCATGATATAATGGTTTAAGATTTAAATAGCAAAGTAATGGTGATTTGAATGAATTCAAGGTTACTTTTCATAACTGCTGAATCACTTTCATGAGCCTTTTCAGGTAGTAGAAGACTTGACCCCATACACAATGAAAATCATCTAGAGAGGAGGAAATAGCTAGTGTCATGTGGTGACTGAGGTTATTTCCCAGGCATACATTAGATATATCCTGACAGTACCCATAGTGGTTGAGAAGTATCATGAAAGAGACTTATGGCCCACAAACAGTAGTCGGTGGTTTGAATCAGATACATAGATCACTATTATAGAGCTTTATTCCCATGTTACAATCTGTGTTGTAAACTGTAGTTTATAACACAGAAGTTATAGTAGCTGTTCTTTAATTCCCACGCACCTTGCATACACAGTGAGTATGCATTTACAGTTCTGCACCATTGAAAATCTATCCAGGAACCAGTATGGGAATTTAGGTCACAGTCAAAGCAAACAAGAGCTACATGGAGATGTTAAATATCAGCTTAGAGACAGATCTGGGAACAGAAGGGAAAGTACTATACATCACAGTTAGGTTAAGCAATGCAAAAACTAGGAAAATATGCTTATAAGCATGGGGTTAATTGTTGACTTACTTTTTTTTTTTTTTAAGATTTCATTTATTTATTTGACAGACAGAAATCACACAAGTAGGCAGAGAGGCAGGCAGAGAGGGGAGGGGAGAAGCAGGCTCCCTGCCGAGCAGAGAGCCTGATGCGGGACTCTATCCCAGGACCCTGGGATCATGACCCGAGCCGAAGGCAGCGGCTTAACCCACTGAGCCACCCAGGCGTCCCTATTGACTTACTTTTTATTTTGGAATTCCTAATTCTATTCATTTTTATCTTAAAAAAGAAACATTAGTGCTACTAATATTTAATATATGGTGTCCCCTCCCACTTTCTATTCAGTCTATATATCAAATTTTACAAATTTCCAAGTAAATGAGGTATATCAGCAGGGTAGAGTCAAAGTTCTGCAATGCAGAAATTTTCATAATGAGGCCATCACTGCTTCACTGGCTTTCAACATATTGTGATTTATAAGGGCTTATGTTTACCAACTTAAACTCATTTAGGGATTATATCTTCTAGTTTTAACTAACTTAGTTTTTGCCAAAAGGAACAGTAGCTTTGAAACATACTTAAAATAAATGTCAGGTTAAAGATAGTATTAAATATACCAATAAAAGCAAGAAGTAAAAAGTTGGAAAAGGCTACATTACTACCACAAGTACTGGTAACCATACTATGGGGTAAAAAAGATAACTTAATTTCTAACAGAATTTCATTTAATAGTATTCTATGGAGATGCCTGAATGGCTCAGTCAGTTAAGCAGCTGTCTTCAGCTCAGGTCATAATTCTGGGGTCCTGGGATCAGTCCTACATGGGGCTCCCAGCTCAGTGAGGAGTCTTCTCCCACTCCCTCTCCCTCTGACCCTCCCCTCCACTCATGTTCTCTCTCTCTCAAATAAATAAATAAAATCTTAAAAAAATAAATAATAAATTATTAGCCTTTAAAAAGGAGTATTCTGTCTTAAGATATTAACTAAATATTATTAAACCAATATGATTCTCAGTCCACCTATAAAAGCTAACCATCAAAACAGGAGCTCAAACTCTACATTCTTCTCAGTTATATTTAAAATCATGCAGTACTCAATATAAACTTAATGACAAATATTTTAAGGCAGCTTTAATAGTTTCTTTCTTAATAATGCAAAACAAAAGACTTCGTGTACAAGTACTTTGTTTACTGCTCTATATAAAAATGGATGGAATAATAATATGGCACAAATTAAAATAGATTTATTATTTCAAATAACATTAAAAGCATTGCTAGAAGTTAGTAAAAAAATTACTTTTGCTATATAGTTATAGAAAATTAAAGGTGTTTAATTTTATGGTATTTTTAATAATTAAATAAATATAATTTTAAAAATGTAGTTACATTTTTATGAGCCACAAAAATAATATATACATATGAGAGACAGAACAGAACATAACCAAAACAAAACAGAGATGGATTTTAATCCAACCATTTAATAATCATATTAAATATAAATAGTCTAAACTCATCAATCAAAACAGAGAGATTAGGGGCGCCTAGGTGGCTCAGTGGGTTAAAGCCTCTGCCTTCGGCTCAGGTCATGATCCCAGGGTCCTGGGATCGAACCCCGCATCGGGCTCTCTGCTAGCAGGGAACCTGCTTCCTCCTCTCTCTCTCTGCCTGCCTTTCTGCCTACTTGTGATCTCTGTCTGTCAAATAAATAAATAAAATCTTTAAAAAAATAAAAATAAAAAATAAATTTAAAAAAACAAACAAACCAGAGAGATTATCAGACCAGATGAAAAAGCAACACATAGAAGCTATGCATACGTGGGGGTAGGGAGTTTATCGGGAATCTGTACCTTCCACTCATGTTTTCTGTAAATTTAAAACTGCTCTAAAAAATAAAGCAAAAAAGAAAAAAAAAAAAGGAAGAAAAAGGAATATTCAAATACATACTGTCTACAAGAAATCCAACTGAAACATAAAGACACAGATTGGTAAAAGTAACAGGCTGAAAAAAATATACCACACAAATATTAATCAAAAGAAAATGGGAGTTGGGGTGCCTGGGTGGCTCAGCCAGTTAAGCATCTGACTTTGCCTCAGGTCATGATCTCAGGGTCCTGAGATTCAGCCCTGTGTTGGGCTCTCTGCTCAGTGGGACTTCTGCTTCTCCCTGTCCCTCTGCCCCTCCCCCATTCATGCGCATGCACACACTCTCTTCTTTTTCTCTCTTTTCTCTCCCTCTCAAAAAAAACTTAAAAAAAAAAAAAAAAAAAGTGGGAGTATCTTACCAGTATCACAACAGACTACAGGAAAAGGACTATTACCATGGTTAAAGAAGGATATTATACAATAATAAAGAAGACAAAACATTCCTAAATGTGTATGCAATTAACAATAGAGATTCAAAATAAATAAAGCAAAACGAACAGAACTGAAAGGAGAAAGATATATCCACAATATGACTACAGAGTTCAACACTGTTACCTTAAAATCTGTACGCATATATTTTAATTATAATCACCCAAAACTGGAAACTATCGAAATGTTTTTCAAAAGATGAGTGTATAAACGAACTGCACCAAAGGTATACAAGTATCAGCAATAAAATGAACCACTGCATCACACAATATTGTACTATCTCAAATTAATTTTCTTGATTAAAAAAAAAAAAAAAGGCCAGATCCAAAGGCTACATACTCTACCTTTCCATTTGTAAAATATTTTGGAAAAGGCAAAACTTTAGAGGCAGAGAAAACATCAGTAGTTCCCAGGGTTTGGAAGTAGAGAGGATGAGATGCTACCATGCAGCCTTAGAAAGAATATCTGGGGGGTAATGGAAATGCTCTATATCTTGATGATAGTTTTGAATACACTACTGTGTGCATTTGTAATGATTTGTAGAACTATACACCACGTGGTATGAATTTTCCTGTATGTAAATTAAAATAAAAAATAACTATGTAATACAATGGGTTAGTAGAACTGAATATGAGCTAAACATAACCTTTAAAAATACTCTCATCCATTCTACAATTAAGGGATTCTGCCCATTAATTACCTATTGAACACACTTGCAATATTTCCCCATATTAAACAATGCTACAATGGGCATAACATTTATATCCCTCTCCTATATATTTGCTAGAATTTCTTAAAGAGAAACACATAGTACTTTAATCTCTGGATTATATAGTATATGTATAATATAAACAAGTAAATACACAAAAATGCTAAGATGAAGACATACTTGATATTCTCCCTTCCAAAATCAAGAGAATATATGTGATACTAATATTCAGTATACTGCCTTCACAAAATACAATGCATATTTCCAACAAATATGGATATTTTGAAAATTTCCAGTTTCATATTACTTCTACATCTCTTCCTAGAGATGTCATGGAATCCACAAAAAATGACAGTTGACATTTATTAAAATATGGGATCATAAGTAAATACATCTGCAACAAAGCCAATTTAGGCTATATCCTATATAATTAAAAAACAATGTTAATAATGGTTTCTCCTATATCTCTGTTCTATACTAATCTCAAAAATTACAATTACTATGATGTGGGAGATAATGTTTCCTCTTTTTTATATACTTTTACTTCTGATTTATGTATTGCTAAGCATTATATAGTATGATATGTATAACAATATCTTACAAGTGTCTTTAACATGCTTTTATATTAAACTCATTTATTCCAAGCTATTCATAAGATACATATAGGTTTTGTCCATTGATTTCATCTTCTATATGATATGCAATTGATAATGCCCCACATCTTATTTCTTCAGTTATCTCTGGATGAATTTGGTATATGCTTCAAAAGTTTACTATTTTAAATGATGCCACTATGGGCACACAATTTACATTTCTCTTAAATGCATTTACAAAAACTTCTCAAGGCAATACACTTAGTTTTAATTTCTGGATTATATCATGGGTGTATTTTCAAAGTACTCAAAATTTCTGATTAAGTCTCCAATGTGACTAAACATGTTTAAAGGTTCACAAAATATGTATGAGATTTGGGGCCTTCAAAATAAATGCTCATTAACATCAAGAATTTATATTTGATTTTTGCCAATCCAATGCATATAAAATAATATAAAACTATACATAACTTGGAAATTAATTTGGAAAGCTATTGGGTGATAAACAACTCTTTTTGATATATCCTCTATTAATTTTATGCATTTGGACATTACTGCTAAATTTATTCCTAAATAATATATCTCTTGTTCATTCATTGTCTGAATAGCATCTTGTTCTTTTCCCATATATTTTAATTAATCACTGCTATGTACAAATATTACATGTTGACCTTTTTAATAATTTTTATTGAGGTTTAACTTACATGCACTTCACAAAACTTACTTGGTATCTTGATAATTTTATATAAATGAATACATAAATATGTGGCCTTAAAAGGGCACCTGGGTGGCTCAGTCTGCTCAGCTTCCAATTCTTGGTTTCTGCTTGGGTCTTGATCTCAGGGTCCTATGATCCAGCCCTGGCTCAGGCTCTGCACTCAGCACAGAATCTGCTTGTCCCTCTCCCTCCCCCTCTGCATGTGTACACACTTTCTCTCTCTCTTATCCTCTCTCTCTCTAAAATAAATAATTTTTTTTTAATGTGGCTTTCAAGAAGATGAAGCTATAGAACATGCAGTCTACCTTTTTTCCCCTCTCAGTATGTGCTGTCATTAAAAATAATCATATACGTTTTGTCTGCTACTGAACACAATAAACATAGAATTGTATACTGTATACTCCTGAGAGTCCAGTTTCTTCCAGTCTCATTGCATCAGTGAGATTGATTCATACTGTTAAATGTAGTAGAATTCATCATTTGCCATTGCATTATCTCTCTTTTCTTTTTTCTTCTCATCTCTTCTCTTTACTTTTCTTTCTTTTCCTTTTTGTTTTCCTTTCCTTTCCTTCCAATGTAGTTCACATACAGTGTTATACTAGTTTTAGGGGTACAATATGATTATTCAACAATTCCAGATATTACTCAATGCTCATGAAGTTAAATATACTCTTACTCACTTTCACCTATGTCACCCATCCCCCCAGCTACCTTCCCTCTGGTAACCATCTTTCATTTTAAGATATATATATTTTTAGAGTAAAACTCATAAAATAAGAGAGTAAAAAATTAAAAAGCTTTTAGCTATGACAAAGGTCTGAGGATCTGTTAAACATGGTGACTATAGTTCATAGCACTGTGTTATATAATTGAAACTGCCAATGGAGTAGAACTTAAATCTTCATACCAATAATAAAAAATACTAATAAATAGATATGTGAGGTGATGGATATGTTCATTAAGTAGGTGGGGAGAATCCTTTCACAATGTATACATGTATCAAATCACCATGATGTATACTTTATGTATACAAATCTCTTATGATTTTGTCATTTATACCTCACCACAAAGGAAAAAGTAAAAAAAATAAATAAATTGTTCCAACCTACAGTTTCACCTGTCATGTGTAAAAATTGCTCCATATCTAAACTACTGTTACTGTCTTTTTGTTTTCCCAGTTGCACAGTTGTATGCCATTGAGATTTGATGGTGTTGCTATGATTCATGTTTTTTTACTTACTTTTAAAATTTTGCTAAGTTTTTTCATAGTTCAGTGGCAGATTTAATCATCAAGTGCTCTTAAATTCTGTTGAATGCTTTTCTTGGTTCTTGTCTGCTGTATTCTATTTAGGTAGTGAATTACATTGACTGATATTTTAATGTTATACTTGCATTTGTGAAGTGTATTTCATGCAGTTGTTATATATTATTCTTTATGTGGTTTAAGTGCCTATATTTACAAAAGACACTTACCTATAATTTTCCTTTTTTTAATGTCCTTGTTAGCTTTTATTTTTTAAAACATTTTTAAAATTTTTATTTATATTGAAGAGATAGGGAGAGAGAGAAGATAAGTGCTGGTGGGGAGAAGCAGGTTCCCCACTAGCAGGGAGCCAATACCAGGACCCTAGGTCATGACCTGAGATGAAGGCAGACATTCAACCAAACCACACAGGTGCCCCCTTGTTAGCTATTTAAATCAATGCTATGATACCCTCATAAATGTATTGGTAAGTATGACATTTTTCTATATATATTCTCTAGAAGAATTTGTATAAGATCAGTATTTTTGTTGAACAGGTATAAATCTAATAATTTTTCTGTTTCCTCTTGTATATAAATTGGTAAGTTGTACTTTTCAAAGAGTTTGAAACTTTGTTTTATCTAAATTGCCCTGTTTTGGACAGAACAAATTTTGGGCATCATACTAATTGAAATAAACCAGACAGAAAGACAAATACTGAATGATCTCATCTCCATGTGGAATCTAAAAAAAAAAAAAAGAAAAAGAAAAAAGTTGAACTCATAGGAGTACAGAATGACTGGAGGTGAGGGAAATGGGCAGATACTGGTCAAAGGTATTTCAGGTATTGTATACCTGAAACTTGCTAAGAGTAGATCTTAAGTGTTCTTAGCACACACATACTAAAAGGTAACTACTTGAGGTAATGGATGTGTTAACTAACTTGCTTGTGGTAATTATTTTACAATGTATATGTATATCTAAGCCATCAGTTTTGTACATTTTAAATATGTACAATCTTATTTGTCAAGTATACTTGGTAAACCTGGGAAAAATAAATTTTAAAATCCATGTCTTATCTTTTAAATGTGGGAATCTGTAGTGATGTATTCTTTTTCATTGCTGATAACAATAATTTATGTTTTATCTTTTTTTCCTTGATTTGTCTTGCAATAGGTTTACATATTGTATTAATTTTATAAATGAAACAATGTTTAGCTCTGATGAATTTCATAGAAAATATTTTTTTTTCCTTTTTAATTTTAATTTTTATGCTTATTATTTCTTTCCTTCTACCTTTTTGGAGATTAATTTCTAATCTTTTTTCTAGTTTGGAGTTTGGAATATTGTCATTGATTTTCAGCCCTTTTGCTACTGAGATTTATTTACAGTTCTAAATAACTTTCTAAGTACTATGTTATGCTTCCATGATACAATTATGTTATGCTGTATTGTCATTATCATTCAATGAAAATATATTCTAATTTTCATTATACTTCACTGACTCAAAAATTATTCAACAGAGTGCTACATAATTTCTAAACAGTTGAGGGTTTACTAATTTTCATTTTCTGACTGATTTCTAGGATACTTCCAATGTGGAAAGATGACATATTCTGTATGATTTTAATCCATAAAACTGGTTGAATCTTTATTTATGGTTCATTACATGAATAATTTTAATAAATGTTCCATGTAGCATTAAAAATAACATGAATTCTGCAATTACTGGGTTTACTATTCTTTACATTTCAATTAGGTTAAGTTTCTTAAGTATATTTTTCAAATCATCAGTATCTCTATTCTTTGATGTGTATTTGTTCTAACCTCCAATAACTTTTGTGGGTGTTATTATACCTGTAGGTGTTTCAGTTTTTATTAGTTATGTAAACATTTTAGATTGATATACTGGTGTATTTTTTTAAAAGATTTTATTTATTTATTTGACAGACAGAGATCACAAGTAGGCAGAGAGGCAGGCAGAGAGAGAGGAGGAAGCAGGCTCCCCGCCGAGCAGAGAGCCTGATGCAGGGCTCGATCCCAGGACCCTGGGATCATGACCTGAGCCGAAGGCAGAGGCTTTAAACCACTGAGCCACCCAGGTGCCCCGATATACTGATGTATTTTATTGATTGTTTTTCATTATAAACAAATCCTTTTCATTTCTGATACTCCTTGCTTTACAGACTACTAGCTTTTTGAAGTAAATACTTGTGTGATATTTAATATTCATTTCTTTTCAGTTTTTCTTCATCCTCATATTGAAAATGTGACTCTTATTGACAGGATAGATTTTTTTAATCATGTTCATCAAATTTTGTCTTTTATATGGGTATTTGTTAAATTTCCATTTAATGATATTACAAATGCTGCTTCTATTCTATTTCCCCAGCCTCTATCTAAATCTTTTTTTTTTTCTTTAAGATTTACTGATTTGTCTTAAAGAGAGAGAGAGACAGATTATGAGTAAGGGGAGGAGCAAAGAGAGGAAGAGAGTCACAAGCAGACTCAGCACTGAGCATACAGCCTTATGCAAGGTTCAATCTCATCACCCTGAGATTGTGACCTGAGCAGAAACCAAGAGTCAGACACTCAACTGACTGAGCCACCCCAGCACCAAGTCCCTCAGCCTCTATCTAAACTGAAATACAGTTAAATTACACTTATTCACCAATGCCATATGCATCACTTATTTTCTGCCTTAACCATTTTTTTAAAAGATTTTATTTATTTATTTGATAGACAGAGATCACAAGTAGGCAGAGAGGCAGGAAGAGAGAGAGGAGGAAGCAGGCTCCCTACTGAGCAGAGAGCCTGATGTGGGGCTGGATCCCAGGACTCTAGGATCATGACCTGAGCCAAAGGCAGAGGCTTTAACTCACTGAGCCACCCAGGCACCCCTTAACCATTTTAAATCTACCAATTTGCTATTAATTTTCTAATTGGTCCATTTGTTCTCTACTGCTTTTACTTTATTCTTCTTTGTTTTGGTTTTGGCTAACCTGTTATTATTGTTATTATTGTTATTTGTTTCTCTATTCTGAGGCTGTTAGTCAATATCTTTCCTTGTACCTTTAATTAACAGAGAGATTATAACATCCATATTTAATTGATTATAGACTACCTTAAATTCATAGTGTTGCATTTTCCTAGACAATGTGTACTTCCCCACATATCTTTACCAGTTCATGTGGATTTGATACCCTTGTTATATATCCCAATATCATATATTTAAACACTCATAAAATTTTAGAGTTATACTCCTATTTGCCCATTTTCTGTATGTGTATGTATGTATGTGTTTTATTGCGTAACCTTGGTTTTACCTGTAGTTTTCTTCTGCCTGAATACCCTAAAGGTTTTTTGTTTATTTGTTTCTTTCAGTACAGGATTCCTTCCTGTCTCTGAACTCAATTTGTTTGTGTGTGTGTGTGTGTGTGTGTGTGTGTGTGTGTGTGTGTGTGTGTAGATAATCTCTCTGTTCACCTTTATTTTTGAAAGATGGTTTGGCTGATTATAAAATTGTATGTTCACAATTATTTCAGCACTTTCGAGAAGCAATTCTATTGGTTTTTAGTTCCCAAATTTTCTGTTGAAAAGTAAGACCTTAGTCTTATTATTGCCTCTTTAAAGATTCTGTGGGGGGAGGACCCCACTGCTGACCTGAAAATTTATCAGTATCTCATATTTCACTAATGCATTTTTGTTTCTTCTAAGTTTTTCATAGATGCCCTGTATTAATTAGATCTGTTATTAACTTGGTAAGCATTTACTGCATAATAGGCTATTCAATTTATTTTTTTATTTTTCTATTGACACGATTATGTAATTTTTATATTTAATCTCTTATCAAGGAGAATTGTACATTGTATGTTTCTAATTCTGAACTACCCTAACACTCCTGAAGTTAATCCTACCTTTCACTGTTATTATCTTTTCATCATTTTATATAGTCTGTCAATTTCATTGGTCTAATACACTATTCAGGACTTTAGCATTTCATATTTAAGATTCAGATCACCCCACAATTTTCTTTGTTTCTACCCTTGTCCAATTTTTGTGTCAAGATTTCGTTAGCAGGGCATGTGGGGGGCTCAGCTGTTTAAGTGTTTGCCTTCGGCTCAGGTCATGATCTCAGAGTCCTGGGATGGAGCCCCACATCAGGCCCTCCACTCAGTGGGGAATCTGCTTCTCTCTCTCACTCTCCCTTGGTGCTCTCCTCTCTCTCACTATCTGTCAAATAAATAAATAAATAAAAATTTTTAAAAAGATTTAGTTAGCAAAAAAAAAAAAAAAAAAAGAGGGAGGAGGGGGAAAGATTCATTATATTTGGTGTGTAAAGAAAGAGAAGTTGTGTGTTAGCCCCACACTGGGCTTCGTGCTGGCCATGGAGCTTATTTTAAAATAAATAAATAAATAAGTCAACTGTATATCATCAAGGGCTTTAATCGAAGATATATTTAACTATTTCATTTTCCTTAATGATTACTTTCAATTTTCAATTTACCTATATCAAATTTACATACTTTTTAGGTATTATCTACAACATGTAAATTTTCAAAATTGCTAAACATAATATTAGCTTATCCTTTAAAAAATATCTTGCATTAAGTGTTTTCACCTTTTAGATCAATTTATATTTAATTTAGTGTATGAGTTTGTAGTTTCTTTTTCCTCTTTATCAACCTTTTCCAGCAATTTGATTCTCAAATAATTTGTTTTCTATTGTTGGTGATTTCTATGTCATTATTATTACATTATTTCTATATCCTTGGTCAGTATTTTCTTTCTAATCACTGTGAAAAATATAATTTATAATCTCACTTGTGCTTTGGATTTGTCATTTTGGCTTACAGTTCTCTCAAGTTTTATCATATAAATCTTGATGCTATTTTGCTATGTATAAGGTCATGATTATATTTATTATACGCTGTTACTAATGTTAAATATATCAAACTGCTGTATTAATTTTACATTCTAATGTTATTAATAATGTTACATTAATTTTATTTGATTAGTTTTCATACTTTTATTTCAATCTTTCTATCATTATATTTTAGGTATTTTCCTTGCCAGACGAAAACAAATATTTTGAATAAGATACTATCTATTGATGAAAGAATTTAATGAATTTAAATTCATTGGCTTCTCTGACATTGGAAATTTAGTTATACAACCTTATTTTGTACCTTCTATATAATTTTCCTTAACTTCATTACATTTCTTGTCTTTTTTTTTTTTTTAATATTTTATTTATTCATTTGACAGACAGAGATCACAAGTAGGCCGAGAGGCAGGCAGAGAGAAAGGAGGAAGCAAGCTCCCCGCAGAGAGCCCGATGTGGGGCTCGATCCCAGGACCCTGAGACCATGACCTGAGCCGAAGGCAGTGGCTTAACCCACTGAACCACCCAGGTGCCCCTACATTTCTTGTCTTAATCATGTTGGATTTATTAATTTACTAATTAATCCTCCATTACTTTGGATGCTGAGCATTTTATTCACTTAATATTAATTCATAAGCACTTTATGACCCACAAAATATCCATGTGTTCCTCTGCATTTCTAGCCTGCTTGTAGTTATATGGGAGTCTTTTGAGAGCAACAGCTGATGGACAGTGAGATATGATTAATTTGCTCTAAGATGAGGCAGTTAAAGGTCAGCATACTTTCCATGCTGCAGTAACATTATACAGCACAAATTCTAGATGCATACATAGATACAAGAGTTAGAAGACTTTGTGTACATTAGAAATAAATTCTCATTCTTAAGCCATTGATATTACTGGATTTGTCTATAGCAGCATTTAACAAGTTATTCTGACTAAAACAAGTAACCTTATATTTTTCCAGCAAAGTCTAAATGTAATCATTATCTCGGTCCTTTTTCCTAACACTAAAGAAAAATTCCTAAAAGTCCCTCACATATTCCATATTTTTATAATTCCATGTTTTTATGATTTCATTTTATAATTTTGTTTTCAACATATTAGTATATTATATAATTATGCATTTGTTTAGTTTTTAAATTTTGTTTACTCTCTAATGCCTAATACTTAAAAAAAAATGCTTCCGTATTTTTTATTTTTTTGAGAGAGCAAGAAAGAGAGGGAGAAAGTGGGAGCAAGCAGGGGGAATGGGCAAAGGAAGAGGGAAAGAGAGAATCCTAAAGTAGTCTCCATGCCCAGCACAGAGCCCGATGCAGGGCTCAATCCTATGACCTGGAAATCATGACCCTAGCCAAAACCAAGAGTCAGATACTTGACCAACTAAGCTACCCAGGTGCCCTTCCATATATTTTAAAATCTTCCTTGCTCATTATTACTGCCTTCATATCAGTCCTATGTGCTGGCTTTATTTTTCCTCTTGCTAATTAAAACTTCAAGCAGTTCTTTCCACATTATTTAGTGAAATTTATACTCTTATTTTTCATGTATTTTAAAATATCTTTTTTGCACTGAATGACTTAATTCATACAAAGTGTTTATACAAGTTCTAGAATTGGGTAGATGGTTTCTCTACACCTAACAATGAAATATCCTCTTGTAGAGGATTCTACCTATCTATACTTTCCTCCCAACTTAAGCAAAAATGATTATATTAAGATGGGTGGGTAGACAGAGAGACAGATAATCTTCTTTATTAGAAGACACTTGTCACACATGTAACTATGTTTGTGATTGCAGATTAAATGTAAAGAAACTGAGTATAACAAAGATAGTTCATATTCTTCTAGTTCCAATGCTTTAATAAGGATTTAAAGGATCTTTTGTTTTTTAATCTTTTCCACATATTCTCCAAATGTCCTGAGTTGTAGAGGTTTCCGTATAGGACAGTTTTGAGGTTTCCTTGGTCAGGGTTCCCATAAAATTCATTGGACCCAGATCATTTTTTTAATTGATTTCCTGCTCATTCTGTCACACTACTTTGGTATTAGAGCTATTTTGCTCAGCACCCATTCACAGAACTGGCCATGGATTGTGATTTACCAAGGCTGAGTATGGTGCACTGATATATCAGGACAACTGGATGTTTGTACTAACTTACCAAGTTCTGTTGTCTGTGTTTTCACAGTTCTAAGTTTCAGGCAAGGGTAACAGTATCAGGTCTTCCTTGAGCACAAGGCCTAAAGCCCTCTCTCCTGTTAAAAGACCAGCCTTTGAGACATATATCCTTTCCCAAAAGGGCTACTCCCACTTTCTCATTGTTTATAGCACCTGATGGTTTCCCTTGAAAGGACTTGCACTCAACATTACCCTATGTGTTCATTGTTTGTCTTTTTTTAAAAAAATTAACATTTTAATGTTTTTGAAATAGAAAGGGAATTCTACATAAGAAATTAAATATCCCTATAATGTTTCTAGCATCACTTCTCAAATTAAAAAAAATAACTTGAGTTGAATTCATTTCGTAAATTTATTTTAAATATTAATAGCCTAAAAATTCTATTGTTTCTACTATCGAAGACCTCTCTAGTGCCCTAAAAAGGGGGAGGAGGAAGGCATTGCTTAATTACATTCAATAAGCATTTATTCTAGCCTCTTTCCTATTTTCTGTGAAGAAACAGCATTAACACTAGGATATTTCCAAATAAAATTTCATTTAAAGCCAAATTATCAACTCTAGGTGAGAATTTAGGAACTACTCTTAAAGAAGTAGATTCACAAGACTAAGGATCTATAGCACACATGTTGCTTCACTGTTATTCCCAGGTTCACTTAGTCTGCCACATTTTTTTCATTTGTTTCCAAATTCCCAGAGTGATGACAGAGAACTTATCAATGAGTCAAACAAGAAGTTTAAGAGACTCCAGTTCTTTTTGACTGGAGATCTATCTGGCAGTGACTGGTTTGGTCCTTCGTCAGTTTTATTTTTCTTGCTTACTCCATCTCTCTGAGGATCTGGAAAGAGTAAAGATTAGGACATCAACAATAGCTCTGAGCCAGGAAAACAAAGCTGCTTTCTTTCTTTCACTTAATCTGAGCTAAAAGAAAACTGGATTCCATTTTCCCTGAATGATCTGATTTAACAAGAGATCCCTGGGCTTAAAGATAATGTTTCTGCTTCTATGCTTGTCCTGAATTTTTAGTTTCTCTACTCCTAACTACGAAATATCCTCTTGTGGAGGATTCTGCCTATCTATACTTTCCTCCCAATTTAAGCAAAAATGATTATATTAAGATGGATGGATAGACAGATAAACAGAGAGACAGATAATCTGCTTTATTAGAAGGCACTTGTCACACATGTAACTATGTTTGTGATTGCAGATTAAATGTAAAGAAACTGAGTATAACAAAAATAGTTCATATTCTTCTAGTTCCAAAGCTTTAATAAGGATTTAAAGGATTCCGATTACTCAATTCCATATTTACTATTAAGCTTTGCATTTTTTTGAAGATTTTTTATTTATTTTTTATTTTTTATAAACAATAATGTAACCCCACCACCCTCTCCCGACACCCCCCCACCCCCCTCAGTTTTAAGGTTTTCATTTTATACAGACCTTCTCCAATTCCTTTACCAGGTCCAGTGATAACATGAAAAACTTATTGAGAATTAGAATTTATAGCTCATAAGAAGTGAACACTGGCTATTAACAAATTTTCTCTCATTTCTACCAACTCCTATAAGCCTCTCAGTTTTTCCTATCATTTTATAGTTCTTACCTGTCCTTTCATTCTTTCTTACATGTTGTTGCTTGGATTCCTATTTTCTTTTCTTTTCCAGACAAAAATACAAGCATATACTCTAGAAAATAACCTCATGGAAGAGGCTGCCAAAATCACTGTCAGAATTCCGTATTACTGTGAAAGTTCAATAGCTTTGTTAGTTCCTCTGCTGGAGGCAGTCTGAAATAGGTAGGCAGAAATTTTACTTTGCAATGAACAGTGTGTCGTAGTGAGAAGTGAAAAGCCATTTTGTTTTAGGCAAAAGGAAGTTGCTCTGAAATGTTGAAAGACTCACTTACCAAACTCTCAATTTCTAGCAAACAGCATGCTGCAGGTCTACATAAAACACTTAGAATTCAATGTTTCGTCTTCAAACATATGTGCTGCAGTTAAAGCCTATTGCTACTCTCTAGTGTAGGATATTGGATGGGGGAAAGTACCTTCCCCAGGCATAAGGAAGGAAATACAGTTGATGAGAGGGAAAAAAAAAAAAAACTTTCACAGGCAGAAATAAGAAACAATAAATGTCAGAAGACACAACAATTGTGATTTTTATTTGGAGCAAATCTCTGTGGCATTTATCCAATCGTTTCAATGTACATCTGAAGATTACTTTAATTATTATATTCTAGGATGTACAGATTCCCATGGGGTTATGTGATAATAACCATGGTCCAAATACAGAGTTCTATGCTGTTAGATATCCTACCTAAACACCAGTCATATGCAAGCTGTTGTTTTGTTTTGTTTTGTTCTGAGAATGTTTTCAGCTTCTCCTGACAGAGTTCATCATTTCCTTAACTGTGTTACTATAATTTTCACTTATGTCTATCAGAGTTTTCATCATTTCATGTTTTTAAATTTAAGTTGTATTGTTATAAAATTTAAAAACTCTGTAGTCCTGTCACATTTAAAAACTGAAAAACAGCAGTTCCTTTCTTATTTCTTTCCTTCCTCCATTTCTATTCCTTGAAGGCAACCACTTACATATTCAGTTGTGTGTCCTGGAATATATCTTAATATTTTTAGAAAACCTGATTATATAGGTATTTATTGAATTTAAGTATCACTGGTAATGGTTACCTTGTTACCTCTTGGTGGACTTTTATGTAGTGTGAGGTACCTGGGTTATTATGACTATTCCTTTGAGCAAAGTTAATTTCTGCAGCATTTTCAAAGCTAAATGATGAAAAGACATTTTTGATTGCCACACAGTTTTCGTTATGAAAATCTACTCTGACTATGCCTAGGGTCCCAAAGTACCATTTTATTCAAACTTTATAGGGACTAAATCTCTAACCATCCCCTTGGTGTCTTGAGATCTACGTTTGACAAATTGGCAAACAATTCTCTTTTTCAACATTCTCAGATTAATATCCTTTCTTCATACATATTTCATACTTCCCATCACTGGTCATTTTGGAGGTTCCAGGATGTCTTATCACTGGCATCAGTTTTCATTTTCTCTGATTGTTCAGTAAACATTCAGGTATGATTTACAAATTCCAAAATCATTTTGCTGGAATCCCTTTTTTCATTATGTTTGTCCTTAAATACTTTCCCGTTTTATAGGTGTGATAAATTATGTTTAGAGAAATTATATGTTTTTCCCATTTAAGAAATCTGCTTTCTCAGCCATTCTAGTGTTTAATCAGTAATTTGATAATTTGTGTTAACTGGCTACTTGGTATTTAGCACTCTGACCCTGACCTCAAAGATCTTATATTCCACGGAGAACAATTTAGTCAATATTAAAAAAAAATAGAGCAGCACACTTTATATTAATGGAGTAAAGAATATAATTGCAACTCAGGATAGAAGGAAATCAATGTGGACAAAACATTTAGAGAGGGCAGAAAAGAGAATGCAGGTCTTGTACCAATTCTTAAGAAATAGAACACAATTGGTCTTTGCTGGATTGAAGAATGAATCAATAATAGAAATAAAGAACATTTATAGAATATTTGCTCATAGCCAGCAACTATACTAAAATTTTACATACATTATCTCATCTAATCTTTAAAACAAATATATGGGCTAGTTACAATTATTTTCCCCATTTTTATAAATGAAAAAACTGGTTTGGAGAAGTATGTGACTTGTCTAACATCAGACAGCTAATCAATAGTTGACTCAACAATCAAGCCCAAAGTCTAACTTGAAAACCTATACTCTCAAACAGTAGGTTATACTGATATTTGTGTAGATACATCTTAAATTTAACAGTGTATTTAAATTCAATATAAGCATTTTCACAGATTGTTTTAGGAAGTCAAATATAATTTTAATTCTGACAGACAATGACAAGGAAATGTGGACTGGTTTATAATATATCCAAATTAAAGAAGACACTTAAGCTTCTCTCATTAAAAATTAGTCTACTGAGGCTGAGGGAAAAGCTTTAGCATTAGGCCGAAGGTAAAGAAATCAACAAAGAAATAAGCTGACATGGGCTATATTAACTAACACCAGTTGGTAAATGTAATCAACAAATCTTGAAACAAAATGCCATAGAACATTATTGATATTATCACCCTGCCACACACACACAAAATTCTCAGTAAGAACCCAAGAAATGTAAACAAACAAATAAAAGACATATAATTAGAAATAAATCTGTAAGTAAATTCTATTTTTAAGATCTTTCCCTAACTACAAATTCATTAAGATTCTACTAAAATGCAACTTGTTACATTGTACTCCTTTGAAATACAACAATTTTAATATACTAGAGGCCTACTGCAAAAAAGCTTGTCAATCAGGCATGTGATGATGCCTGCTTCCATAACGAGGACTGCATCCACTAATTACTAATGAATTGTTTCCACAGAACTAAGAAGTACTCTTCATTTACTGACAAAATAGCTTCCAGGAACATTTACTAGCTACATTTCTCCACTATTTTTGCATATTCATTTTAACAGAATTTTAACATACAAATTTCTAAGTGGATAAGAAACTTTTGGTGCTTAAAGTAGAAAAGCTTGGTGCAACAGAAAGAGGAGGATTGGAGTCCAGAATCCTAAGTATGAGCCCCTACTCCTCCACCAACCCTCTATCTGTCTTGGGCAAATGACTTCTCTTTGGACCACTAAAGAACAGGGCATGGAGTGCCTGGGTGGCTCAGTGGGTTGATCCCAAGGTCCTGGGATGGAGCCCCACATCAGGCTCTCTGCTCTGCAGGGAGCCTGCTTCCTCCTCTCTGCTTGTTTTACTGCCTGCTTGTGATCTCTGTCTGTCAAATAAATAAATAAAATCTTAAAAAAAAAAAA